>BRDA01058859.1:0-11526 GCA_036984385.1 Crenuchus spilurus
CGCTTACTTTCTGCTGGAAGCCTGAGAAGAAGCTGGTTGTTTAGGGGGCATCTTAGAGGTAAAAGAAAAGCAAAACTAGTCAGGTCAACAGCTCCCGTGAAAGTGGCTGTGTGCTGTGCAGATGAGCCAATGAGAGCTGGCCTTGTACCGCCATCTGAACGCCAGCCAATAGCGTTCGAGTATTGGAGCATGCACGTACCCAACTGTTGTACAGTACATATATTCTACAGAACAAACTACATATATGTGGGTTTTCCACAAATAACATTCAGATACGTTTTAGAGAAAATTCCACGAACAGGTGAATCCGCAAATGCTGAACCGCGAATAAGCGGGGGTTCACTGTATCAACATCTGATATGTGTTCTATTAGATTTGCAAATCCTTGCATTCTGTTTAAATTTACATTTATTTACATTTTACACATCATCCCAACTTTTTTTGGAATTGAGATTGTGCATGTTCATCTGTATTAACCATTCTCTTTGGCCTGATGACTAAACCATGTCTTGTAGCATGAAACTAGCAGAAATCTCTATCAACAGTGCAAACTGTTCAATGGAAACCATATTTCTCTTCATAAGTAAGATAAATTACATATTTAATGTTGATCAAATTAATGCATGCAGCTTTGTTTCCAGAAAGAAATGTAAAAGAGTCATTTTCACAATACAGTAGGTAATACATAATAGTGGGTTTAATAATATACTTACATCTAAACGTCAGAGATGATATTAAAAGTGTCAAATACTTACTTACATTTCCAACAAAATCAAACAATTTATTTATGTCACTGTCTTACTTCCCTGGCTGAGGTGAGTATTTATTGGCTGTCATTGATGCAACAGTGAGGTTTAGCTCAGGGTTTGCACACAGAGTAACAGGGTCTTTCCTCCAGCTTCTGGCTTTCCTCCATGACTGTGACAGTCTGTAGGCCCCTAAGGCAAATCAGCATGTACACATCATACTACCACATACACACTTGGAGACTTAATCCAGCTCAACACATCCCTCCACTCACAACATGGTAGTTGACATACGTTCTTTTACAATATGATCCTATGGCTGCAAAACTGCCCAGCTTCAGCAGCTTACAGAGTGCTCGTTGGCACGACAAGAGAAACAGCATTCTGAATGTGGCCTCTCCATTTTGCATGCAAATTGCAAATGCATAATTCATGAAGATCATGTGATTTACATGTCAAGGCATACTTCAGACAAGCTCTGAACAGTGAGAACTGTTGATTCCCAGAAAAGATGTGACTGCAGGTAATTATTTGCATGCCCAACAGCGATATTCATTTCTCATAAAGGGACTGTTGACCCATTTTCAAGTCTGAACCCTTTCTAAGATTTGTCCCAGGCATTTGAAAGCACTTTTTAGGTTCACTGCTTAAACATTTAGCATTTCCACGAAGGGTTCAAAGCAGGCGAGCAATGGGCTTATTCTGGGAATAGTTAAGACTAAAAATGAATTTCTTGTACACAGCTTAACTATGGATTACTTACTTAAGGCTGCAGACTCACAGGCAAAGATAGTTAAAGACACACGGCAGGTACACAGCTTTCATTAATACCATCAAACTGATTTAATTAGGGAAAACATAATGAACACAGTAGGATCCGGATATGAGACTCTAGCATCTGCTTGATACTATGGAACAGCTTAGAAGAGCACTTACTGAAAAGCACAATGGTGCATTGGAACAAAGGACACCAATACTGACCTTCAGTTAGGCCAATGCTAAGTTAATACAAACAATTCCAAATCCCAATTCCAATTATTTAAATCAGTCAACCTCTACTCCTACATCAGTGGTGAGTTTTTGACCACACAGAGGCTCTTGGGCTGGATATTTTTTGGTAATGGATGGCTCTCAACCTAGCAAGGGATGTGGGTTATCTTCCATCTGGACGCATGAAAATAAGTAGGGTGAGTAGGGTGGCCTCTCATTGTTGATGGGAGTTGATTTTATATAAAAAATAATAATTATTCGTAAATGCTTCTATTTGTCTACATTTTGAGGCTCTTTTGCATACAATTTTGCAGTTAAAGGCAATATTATTGGACAAATATTTACTTTTCAAGGCTTTTTACATGACTGATTACAATATACTATGAGCTAGAATGGTTGCTGTGATCACAGCCGGTGCTCCGCATACACGGACCACGCACTGTGCGTGCGGCCTCATTTGTGGATGGCAGCACCACCTAAAACTTCCCTGCGCAACCTTTTAACAGCTGCACACAGTTCTATGCCTGGACCGCACTACAGATGATGCTCATGTGCAGAGAACACGGGAAGCTGGATGATGATAAACAACACAAACAGCTGAGATTTCACATGATTTCTGCTGCCACACTGATGTAGGTCTTACACATGACATCATCATTTGAGGAGCCAGGTAGCTAATATGTGAGGCTTACCACAGACCCAGACACCTCTTTAATCAAAGCTAATTTCCATGTATTTAAAACGGAACCACCAATTAAATATTTACACACGCCATGGGAGGTCTGTTTCTCCAGTACTAAGAGAAGCACGTCTCATGAGACAGAGCAGAGCTGTGTAGGAGTGCATGAGTGGATGCTTCATATGATCAAGCAAAGCACTGCGCTTCTGATTCGCAAAGGTTACTTTTAGCAATGAATATTTCCTTGAGCAACAAACCATAGGGGGGATAAAACATTCTTCTTCATTATACAGATATGTTGAATGCTTTCCAAGTATCTCTCAATTTTACATTTATTAAGGCAGCTAAGTACTTCTCTGGCAGCAGACCTCCACTATTTAATACATGTTTTTTACTGAATGTTCTTTATGCTTGGATGCTTTATATTCTCAAACAATGTTGTTTACATTTTCCACTTTATTTGAAAAAAATACATCTATTTACTGTGATTGTCTGTTTTATATTTTACAAAAATGCATCCAGAACTTCTACCTACTGGTCACTCTAAAGTCTGTTATATACAGGGGTTAGACAATGAAAGTGAAACAGCTGGTTTTAGTATTTGGCCTCCTTTTGCAGCCAATACAGCGTCAGTTCATCTTGGGAATGACATATACAAGTCCTGCACAGTGGTCAGAGGGATTTTAAGCCATTCTTCTTGCAGGATAGTGGTCAGGTCACTACGTGATGCTGGTGGAGGAAACCGTTTCCTGACTCGCTCCTCCAAAACACCTCAAAGTGGCTCAATAATATTTAGACACAAAGACTTGCTGTCTTGGTCACAGATGCGCCAGCAAGACGTGCAGCAACACTTTGTCCTCTTTTGAACTCTGGTATGTCACCATAATGTTGTGTGCATTGTAATATACTATATAACTGTGCTCTTACCTGCTAACTGAACCTTCACACTCTGCTCTTACTGGTGCAATGTGACATTAATGAAGATTGGCCACCAGACTGGTCCAATTTAGCCATGAAACCTCCCACACAAACATGACAGCTGTTTCATTGTCTAACCTCTGTATATGTTCAGTTACAGAATGTAACTGTGGTCATTCACAATTCATCCCGTCACCATTTCTCACTGATTACTGCTCAGTTTCTGGACAGTCGTGGTCTGTAAAAGTGTCATCAGACCAAAGTTGCAAATGCTAACACCTAAAAAAAGCCATCAGCCCTGGCAACAATACCATAAATAAAGTAAAGCAAATTAATAAATACATTGCGTGGATGAAGGGGCACAAAGTAATCTAGCATGGTTCAGAAGTGCTGTTTTCTGTGTTGAATGTCTTCTGAACAGCCTGTTCAACACGATTAGTATTTTTAGGCAGATAACAGTTAATGAGGCAAAACTTGTCGTAGCGCTATGATTAATTTGGCCGGCAAGTGAAAGATAAGTTAATTACGGTCCAATCTACAGTCATGTGAGTCTCTATAAGTCAAAGTCTTCTCCACAAGGCAAACACACACAGATGCAGTCACATATGCATAAGGGTCATAACATACCAACCTCATTGTTTCTATAAGAAAACAGCAAAAAGGTACAAAAGCTGCTCTCAGCACAGCCTGACTGAACTGGCTACAACCCTCATGTGACTCCCCTGTCTCATGACTGGTCCCAGACATCACATTTAATGGCATAAAGTGCATCTTTATGTTGTTAAAAACCTGTATTAGCATTCATTTATACATCTGAGTGCATGTAAATTTTGTGGCAGGCCCCTTGGTGGAGGGGTGTGGCCAGGATTGTCAGTTGCTTAGCTTAGAAACAACATGCTTAGAGAAAATCTTAGTTTAGAAGTGGATTTATTTACACATAGTTAGTGCACACCACACGATCACCAATAACCACAAATAAACAGGCCTATTAAAGAGACCATGTAGGACTTCACATGTAGCCCAGTGTGCTTACCCTACACTTCTCTTGCCTAGCTCAAACAGTTCTTATGTTCCCTACCATATGTCACAAGGTGCCCTTTTAAGCAGATCCTGGAGCTTCACCTCTAATCCTCTCCAGGTGTAGGGAGTCAGCTCTGGGTGATGGAAAAGGCAAAACTACAAAAACAGCAGGCTGATCACACATTACTCCCTTTGCTTATCATGCACACACTATTTCTTTCTTTATTTATTTATTGAGCGTGTGTTTTGCCATGGAAAAGTTTTACTCATGATTAAGATCACCTATTTATACAGAAAGGAGAGAAACCACAGTACTGTGGACATTTATTAGACTTACATAAGACATCATTTGTACTGGTATAATGTAGGTTCAAAGGAACAAGACTAGCTTAAGAACAAAAACCCAAATAAAGGTTTCCTGGAACTTTAAAACTTTTTTCGTTTGTAAAACTATTTAAAAAGTTGGTTTAAAAAAATAATTAAGGTGGGTAAGTGTGTGCTGGTGTCAAATCTAAAAAGCTCCAGTTAGTTTCATCCATGACAGAACAAGAGAAAAAAAGTCTCATAAAAGACTCCCAAACTCTGAAAGACAGAGCGTTGAGTAGATGCAAGAGTGATGAAAGAGCTGCAGATGAAGGAGGAGAGGAGGGGAGAGTTAAGAGCAGATGGTTGCTGGTTTAATTACAGAGGGATGTAAGAGTGGAACAGGCCCACCTGGATTAGCCACAGACTAAGAATGAACCCAGAAACAGACAAGCTTGTAGACCAGCTCCACTTAATGTGGAGAAATGTGATAATATGTTATCACAAGATCTTTAATCAGTTTGTTATTCTGAGTATATGATAGGTATTACCATCATCATCATTTCATTATGACTTATTTACCTAGCAAAACATTAACATATATCTGATATGAACCATGAGTGGCTCAGCAGACTAAGGTGCTGTCACTATGATGAAAAATTGTCTGTGCTCTCTCTCTCTCAGCACTACTAAGTAATGTTGGCTGGCTCAGGGTCCACCAGCTGATTCATCACAACTGAGGATCCTGAGCTTTCCTCCTAGTGCGTTGGCCGAATATTATATATATATATATATATATATATATATATATATATATATATATATATATTTATTTATATTTATTTATTTAATTGAAATATTCAGTCTAAATCACATAACACCGACATTTTACCCCCACACACTCAATCCAAACAATCCATTAAAAAAAAAAAATAATAAAAAAATAAAAAAATGAACATTCTGCTTAGTTTCCTGCCCTCAAACAATCAGTCTAAAAGAAGAAAGCAGACAATATTTGGAACAAGATGTCCAATTTCATTTCGGTGGGGCAGACTGAAAAAAAAAAAAAAAGGGAGGGCAGGACTAAAGAGTACTGATACAGGAAGCCTCACAACTCAACTCAGTTTATTTGTGTCACAAGACATTAAAACACCAGAAATGTTTAGAATTTAATTAAAATAAATCCAAATATAGCAGAAATAAAGACTAAAAGACGACGCTGGAAAAATTGCTCTGTTTACATTAGCTGGAGACATCTGACCTGCTCACGTTTTGTGGATGGATACATGAGCTCAAACATTTCTACAGTGAAGAGAAGTAGAAATGTAGAAAAGCTTGTGCACCTCTGCAGTAGAATTAGTTCTACATCCGGATTTGAGGGGTCACAGAAACCCGTATTTCAGGTCAAATCTACAAATTTACTGAATGACTTACTGCACAAAAACAACTTTTTTGGTGAATTTAAGTTTTGTTTTTGATAAAAACATGTACTACGATAGATATCTGAGACTATTATCTTTTGTTTACAGCAATAAAACTGAGTGGCTAAGTTTAGTCGCTAATGTGAATGACAGGCTGAACAACATCTCAATAAGTTGCCCAGCGACTTTGATACATGTGTTGCTATACAATAGGATGAATTGTAATATAACAGATGCACAGCTGTCTCTCTCTCTCTCTCTCATATATATATATATATATATATATATATATATATATATATATATATATATCACTTAGCAGATACTCTTATCCAGAGAAACTTACCATTTCAGCCATATTACATTTACAGGCAAACACAGGACTCTTGCCCAAGAACTTTCATTGGCATAGTGTAGTGCGCTTGCCCAGGCTAGGGACTAAACCCAACTGCTACCTGGGAGGTAGAACTGTTACTTACTCCAGTATACCAATCATATTTTAATCAATGTTTTAGTCAATCAATAACAAGAAGAAAGAAAAGACAAGAAGCACAAACTGGATAACTGTAAGAGGCTAACAGGCTAAGACAAAGACAGGCTAACTGGGAAATAAGATAAACTAGCAAACAGATAAGCTAAGTAAAACAAACAAAGAAATTAATCAAACAAGATACTCAGACAAAGAAAGAAACAGGAATGTAAGCCAATGATTAAAGCAATACCAAGTGAAGAGTAATGTCCAGGGTTATATTTAAATAGCAATGCTAATCAGAATCTGATATGGAACAGCTGGACTGTGAGTAACATGACAAGCAGAACAGCTTGGAATCTTGAGCTTTGGAGTCCAAAAGTGGTTTGTAGACAAACAGAACAGGGCTTGGATGAGCGGGGTTCATGACACCTAGTTGTAAAGACTTTTTTCTGTAATTATGTGTGAACAGATTGGATTGAGGCTGTGGACTGCTGTTCATGTTTTTTGTCATGTTTAGAGAACAATCCACAAAACAACCCCACAAATGTGACCCCGCCAGGGAAAACCAGGTCAAAGTCATTCTTTTTTTTGTTTTTGTTTTTTTCAAAATAACTTTTTTGTGAATTTAAGTTTTGTTTTTGATCAAAATATATACTACAATAGATATCTGAGACTATTATCTTACATTTACAGCAATAATACCGAGTGGCTAAGTTTTGTCGCTAATGTGAGTGAAACGATATTGACATGGTATCTCAATAAGTTGCCCAGTGACTTTGGTCTGGTTTTCCCTGGCGGGGTCAAAAATGTAGACTATTATTACATTCTTCAGATATTGACAAAATTCTTCAGATATTGAAATAACATTACATTACATACATTTTTTATTTATTTATTTATTTATTTATTTATTTATTTATTTATTTATTTATGTGACCATATTAATTATGTAGTGAAATCTGATGGACCAAGTTAGCATTGAGTAGTCCATTTCAGGTGGGGGGATGGGGTGGGGTCATTATCCTATATTTTACCAGATTTTTTTAAATCTAAAAAAGGGTCCATTTATGCAAACACTTAACATGTCCTGATAATGTCCTCATAATGTGCACAAAGATCTTCACATATGTGTTTGTTATCTTATTGTGACAATTTGTTTTTGTTAGAAAAATCATTTATACACATTGTATATATGGTGTCTTTAAATCATATATAATATATTATTATATATACCATTTTGGCCACAGTTACTTTACTGCATAACACAAAGACATAATGGGGACCGAAGTCGACATAATACAGTCTGAACCAAGACATAAGACTAACTGAAAAGAGGGCCCCTCCATGAACTGCCAAGTGTGACAACCTTACATTGATTATTGGTGTGTGCTGACTCAATCCTCCACGGCTCTAAATATAACACAAATCCGTTCAGGGCAGATTTCAGCAAACTGGATTTCCTATCTGGGGCTGTTTAATCCCATCCATTGTCAGTGGTATGTGATTTTTATTCTGCCTCTCTATTACTTGAGGTTGTCCACAGGGTTTCCTTTACTAGCATTATTTTTAGCTTCATTTACCACACGCCTGAGAAAAATAATTACAGCCTACTGATCAAGCTGCATTTGTGCATTGTTCCTGTTAAGAAAACATGGTGAAAAGTAAACAACCTCACGGTTTGGTGCCCATCAACACCTTGTGGCCCAAATGCACTAATGTGGATTCCAATAACTTGCTAGAAAGAGAACTAGCTAACTTTTCTTATCCATGAAGTGCCGCCCACAGTAGGTCAGAGGAAGACTTCCCTCTAGCATATTCACTAATGCTTTACAAAGTGGAGCAAAGCTACAGGGGCAAACTGTAGAGTTGAGAGTTCAATTTTCTCTTAGAGAGAGGACAATAAAATGAGGCACTCTCACACTCAGACACAATATGGAGAGGTTCATCTATATGCGAGTCTCTGAAAGGAATGCTGTTAGTGGCTCAACAGAACATCAAATGTTCAGCTAAAGAAAGCCATGCAATTCACAAAGATTACTCATGATAGACTAAAAAGAGGTACTAGAGTGCATGAGTCAAACTGCAGAGCATCTCTCTGATTTTGTCTCAGCCCAACAAACAGCCATGCTACTCTAGAGGTGTCAAATTGCACTACTGAAAGGTTAGAGCACTGTGGGTTTGAAAGCTACCACTGCTTAAATCATCTGGCATGCATCCAGCTGGTATAGTGTAGTAGGTAATAATACTGCCTCCAATGAGTTCAATTCACAGCCCAAGCAATTATTCCACACTATACCAACTAGAGTCTTTGGACAAAACTCCTAATGCTGAATTTGATTGTAGTCAATGTAAGATGACAAATTGGATAAGTGTGTCTGCCACTGTCATTTTTTACAGATTCAAATTTTAGTGCGTTAAAATTCTAGCAATATACAGAATATCAGATTATGACTATATATCAGACAATCTATGCTCAAAAGTTAAACCACCTTCTATAAATTTAGTAAGACCAAATACGTCAATTCTGCTGCTTATTTCTGTAAACCCAGCAAGTCATTTTTCACCCCAATATGAGTTATATGCATATTTGGAAAGAGTATTATAAACACGGAAACCTAAACCTAACCAATTTCAGTAACCAAAAAGACAGTCTTACACCTAAACCTAAACTTAACCTTAACCTCAGTAACCAAAAGAGTCTTACACCTAAACCTAAACTTAACCTCAGTAACCAAAAGTCTTACACCTAAACCTAAACTTAACCTCAGTAACCAAAAGAGTCTTACACCTAAACCTAAACTTAACCTCAGTAACCAAAAGACAGTCTTACACCTAAAGCTAAATTTAACCTTAACCTCAGTAACAAAAAGACAGTCTTACACATAAACCTAAACTTAACCTCAGTAACCAAAAGACAGTCTTACATCTAAACCTAAACTTAACCTTAACCTCAGTAACCAAAAGAGTCTTACACCTAAACCTAAACTTAACCTCAGTAACCAAAAGTCTTACACCTAAACCTAAACTTAACCTCAGTAACCAAAAGAGTCTTACACCTAAACCTAAACTTAACCTCAGTAACCAAAAGACAGTCTTACACCTAAAGCTAAATTTAACCTTAACCTCAGTAACAAAAAGACAGTCTTACACATAAACCTAAACTTAACCTCAGTAACCAAAAGACAGTCTTACATCTAAACCAAACTTAACCTTACCCTCAGTAACCAAAAGAGTCTTACACCTAAACCTAAACTTAACCTCAGTAACCAAAAGACAGTCTTACATCTAAACTAAACTTAAACTTAACCTCAGTAACCAAAAGAGTCTTACACCTAAACCTAAACTTAACCTTAACCTCAGTAACCAAAAGAGTCTTACACTTAAACTTAACATCAGTAACCAAAAGACAGTCTTACACCTAAAGCTAAATGTAACCTTAACCTCAGTAACCAAAAGAGTCTTACACCTAAACCTAAACCTAAACTTAACCTCAGTAACCAAAAGACAGTCTTACATCTAAACCAAACTTAACCTTACCCTCAGTAACCAAAAGAGTCTTACACCTAAACCTAAACCTAACCTTAACCTTAGTAACCAAAGCACAGTCTTACACCTAAACCTAAACCTAACCTCAATAACCAGAAGACAGTCTTACACCTAAACCTAAACTTAATCTTAACCTCAGTAACCAAAAGAAAATCTTACATCTAAACCTAAACTTAACCCTAACCTAAGTAACCAAAAGAGTCTTACACCTAAACCTAAACTTAACCTCAGTAACCAAAAGTCAGTCTTACAGAGAAACCTAAACTTAATCTTAACCTCAGTAACCAAAAGACAGTCTTACACCTAAACCTAAACCTGACCTTAACCTCAGTAAATAAAAGACAATCTTACACCTAAACCTAAACCTAACCTTAAAGGTTATTTACTATGTACAGTATAAGTATATAAGACTATAAGTGGGTCTTCTATGTCAGTTCACCACAGAAACCGTTTTGGGACCTTTAGTTATAGGAATGTAAAACTATATGGTCACCACTCTGCTGCTTGTCCTAATCAGCATGTGAAACTTCAGTGTCTTCACACTATGCAAAGCAAGTACCATCTCCACAATCTGACGGGCAAAACCGTCACAGGCTTGTCACATTTAGAAGCATGAACCAGCACTTGCTCAGGCCAAGGCCAAAAACACCCAGGCAGGAAACTGAAGACCTAGAGCAAGCTGACGTGGCATGTAGACGAAAGACAAGCAGAGAAGACGAGTGGCCTGAGACGTGTGCTGCAATCGCTTCTGTCTTTTTCCAAAAGAGGCTACAGCCCATTTCTTCTGGACGTCTGCTCCCCTCCTCGTCTCTCCTGTCTGCCTCGGTCTCAGTCTTGTGGAGAAAAAAACATTTCGATGCTCTGACACTGAGCAAACCAGAACAGCACGAACAGAGGCAGAACCCTATTCCCTTGTTTTTTCTGCTCCACTCAGCTTATCTCTTGAAGCTAGTCACATGAAATCTGCTTGATGAGAAAATACTGCTGTAAACACTGGCAAACACACATTTTAGTGTGTAGAACACTCTCATTATAACAGCTACTCCATTCGTCTGCAATCAGCCAATAATTAACCATTACAGTTGTTATATGTCATTACACCTCACATTCCCAGCACTGTGATTCAGAGTTAAAACGGCAGAGTCGTCCTTGAGAAACGGGCTCTTTTAAAGGCAGCTCTGGAGAGATCATGAATTATTAAGAAGCCAACACAGGGAGCAAGAGGGCTGACCGCCGGAACGCTTGAGAGCAAAAACCATTTAAAAGGAAACCAAAAAAAGATCATAAGCACCCATATTTGGAGGCCTAAACTGTTTATACTAAAGTGAAGAAGAAGAAGAAGAAGAAGAAGAAGAAGAAGAATTAAGAAGAAGGAAGAAGAAAGAAGAAGAAAGAAGAAGAAAGAAGAAGAAGAAGAAGAATTAAGAAGAA
>BRDA01058859.1:11536-26280 GCA_036984385.1 Crenuchus spilurus
AAGAAGAAGAAGAAGAATTAAAAAGAAGAAAGAAGAAGCAGGAAGAAGGAGGAAGAAGAAGAAGAAGGAAGAAGAATTAAGAAGAAGAAGAAGAAGAAGAAGAAGAAGAATTAAGAAGAAGGAAGAAGAAGAAGAAGGAGGAAGAAGGACGAAGAAGAAAGAAGAAAAATTAAGAAGAAGAAGAAGAAGGAAGAAGGACGAAGAAGAAGAAGAAGAAGAAGGAAGAAGAAGAAGAAGGAAGAAGGACGAAGAAGAAAGAAGAAGAAGAAGAAGGAAGAAGAAGAAGAAGAAGGAAGAAGGACGAAGAAGAAGAAGAAGAAGAAGAAGGACGAAGAAGAAAGAAGAAGAAGAAGAAGAAGAAGGAAGAAGAAGAAGGAAGAAGAAAGAAGAAGAAGAAGAAGAAGAAGAAGAAGAAGAAGAAGAAGAATTAAGAAGAAGGAAGAAGAAAGAAGAAGAAAGAAGAAGAAAGAAGAAGAAGAAGAAGAATTAAGAAGAAGAAGAAGAAGAAGGAAAAAGGACGAAGAAGAAAGAAGAAGAATTAAGATGAAGGAAGAAGAAGAAGGAAGAAGAAAGAAGAAGGAAGAAGAAGGAAGAAGAAGAAGAAGAAGAAGAAGAAGAAGAAGAACCTATTAATCCCATTAGATAAGTTCACTGTATGTCTACTACCGAAGCAGTGAACACACAAACACATACCGGTACATGTAGCAGTAGGCAGTGACCTTAGCTGCAGCACCCAGGCAGCAGTTGGGAGTTAAGAGCCTTGCTCAAGGGCACTTCAGCCATGCACACCCCTCCCATCATTTATCTGCCAGAAACCAACTTTGGTTCCTTTGGTTTCTAACCTTTAGGCCACACCTGCTCCAAAAATGTATTATTCTGCTTAAATCCTCCTATTTTTTCTAGAGATACACAAATACTGCCTTACACTACAGCAAACTACATTTGCTTTTACATCAAAGATTCTCAACAGCATCTCAAAGCCAGCTCTGTAGCCTTTCTGGTACAGTGTGTAGCAGCCCTTATCCCAGTGCTATGGACCTCAATGCCATTGTCCCATCTGCACTGCCAAAGTTATTCCCAAAGCCATTGACTCAAAATGAGCAGAAATAGCACCACCAACCCTTACATTAACCTAACATCTCTAAAGACAGGTAAATGCATGCCATTGTTTTGTCTGCTTCTGATATGATTCATCACATCCTCTCAGTATGATAAAGCTGTGATCTCCCCAGCTTATGTATGCTAATAGAGGAGCAAAAGCTGGAGGCACATTGAAGTCTATAACTCATAACGATGCAGGCTGCCTTCTAGCTCATACATATGCACCTGATGGCATATCTGTCTCCGTCTGAACCGTATCCATTTCACTGTCAATCATATGCACATCGCTCAGTCTTGTCCATCACTTCATTTAGCTGTTAGGATTGCCTGGAGTAAGAGCTATCATGTCCAATTTCACGCTAGATAGAGGAGAAAAGAGGAAGGAAAACATGGGGCTGTGTCACCCAAATAGAACAGAGAGAGAGAGAGAGAGAGAGAGAGAGAGAGAGAGAGAGAGAGAGCAAGAGAGAGAGAGAGAGAGCAAGCTAGCAAACAAGCTGCCAGGAGATTTTTTTTTTTTTTCTGGGCCATCGCCTAATAATCAAGCATACATCTAGTGTTTCTGTTTATTTCCCATTTAATCACACACACACACACACACACACACACACATATATGTATGTATGTATGTATGTAGTGTGTGTGTGTGTGTGTGTGTACGTGTGCGCAAGGTGTTTCCATTTAACAGCAGATTCACTGCCATTAATAAAATATTTTCAAATAAAGTAATTGGGTTTAACTGAGTAAGTGTCCTAGTCCTTATCCTTCACTCTCATGCAATACACTCCCACCAGGATCTTTAATGCATCACCTGGTATCTTTTCACCACCCCATGTTTTAATCAGCAAAGGCCAGAGCTCTCTCACCCCAGCTGACATGCCATACGGGTAATTGTCTGGAAAAGAGGTCATTCTGTCCAGTGAACATAAAAAAAAATGGCATAAGCTTGTCTGTAGTGAAGATGAATAACAAATGACAGCCTCAGAGGCTCATTAAAACCAAATGTGTCCTCTTACTCTGGCGCCTGTTGACTCATCAACAAGAAAACATGATGGAAATGTATTATGTATTTATTAAAAACAAAAACTCTAAAAAATGACTGGGCACAGGACCTGAGCTGGGTTCCGTCCATTTGAAGACAGAGGGTCTGGACCATTCACTAAAGTATGAGATGTGACCTCACGTTCAAGGACAGAATGAAAAAAGGATCAATAATTAGCAGGAAAAAATTCTAATAAATAAATATGTTTATCAGCCACATGACAGCTGAAGGTTCACAACACTAGCTTGTTATAGTGTCACCTGTCAAGAGTCAGGAGCTGAGGAACTTTGACAAGGACCAAATTGTGATTTCCAGACAACAGGTGTTGCTGAT
This sequence comes from Crenuchus spilurus, assembly GCA_036984385.1. Lineage (NCBI taxonomy): Eukaryota > Metazoa > Chordata > Actinopteri > Characiformes > Crenuchidae > Crenuchus > Crenuchus spilurus. The sequence goes on from BRDA01058859.1 coordinate 14,013, forward strand.
ATGCAGCAGTTAGTATCTACCAAAATAAAAACAAAAAATAACTGGTGAACCGGTACCAGTCATGAGATCCCAAGTCTCAGTGATGTGCACGGGGAGCATAGTCTAGTTCATTTGGTTCAATCCCCCAGAAGAGGTTCTGTAGCATAAAGTACTGAGATAAAGGTTTCAGAACACACACTGCAGCTTGCTGTGTAAGAGGTTCTGGTACCAGCCAAGTCATCAGAGTGGCCATGCTGACCCTGTCCACTGTCACTTACAATGGAGACGTTGACAGGAAATTGATGCCATGTACTAGTGCATCTACAAAAATTTTAATATTATGAAAAAGTTCATTGAGTGCTTTCACACCTGAAAGTCCAGACCATGGTTTATGTTTGTTACTTTGTATATATTTTGTCTGGATAGGTTTGTTTATACACTGTAGTTTTGCGAGCACACCAAAGACATTTACTATGACATGACTACGTGCTGTCGTCATCATTTACGTGCGGTGGGTCTTCCTACACTCATCACTGATTGGTTTGTAGAAGGACGTGCGTCTGACACTTAATATACTTTTATATACTTTTATATTCTGCTGCTGTAGTTTATTTAGTTTAGTTTAGGCATCTCTGTCATATCTTTTCTCTCTTATCCTCTCAGGAAATAAGCTGCACATTACAGCATTTTCGTTTTTAAGCTGATTTTTCACATTTTCATCAAAATTATATTAAACATGTCGTCTCATCCTCGCTCCATGTGCTACCACGGCTCATTTCTGCTGCTGTTCTGCTTATTTTTCTGCTGTTATTGTTGTTGATTAATGTTGTTAGCATCTGTGTCAGCTTCCTGAATTTGGTCTGAAAGTCCGAACCTTCTAGAAAAGTGTTTTCACACTGCACACAAACCGGACCATGGTTCAGTAGATCCAGGCCGAGACCACCTCTTTTGGTTAGAAAAAATGTTGCTTTGGTCTGGACCGTGGTTTTCCCCCTTTCACACCTGCTATTTTGGTTCAGACCAAACTAAAAAGTCTGAAAGTCTGGACCAAACACCACAAGTGTGAAACAGCCTTAAAAAGTGAACTTTATTTACATTACACATAAATTGTTTCAAACAAGATGTGTTTTTGTATTTTTTGCATTTTTTAATGTTAATTAGAAGCCCAGAATTTCAAATGATTAGAATATTTCATTGTTTTGAGTAAATGACTATTCAAACAATATCAACATTAGAACAAACAGAAGCATTGAAATATGTCACTTCGTCTGTAGTAAATATATATATATATATATATTATACATCTTACATACAGAAGAAATGTATATATATATATATATATATATATAAACAAATCACAATTAAAATGAAAGGCAGTGGAAAGAAGAAAATAAATCTTATAATATCTGCCCCTTTTTTCCCAAGAGTAAATTCAAAAGATAGTAATTTACCAGAAACAAAACTAAACAAAAACTAAACTAAACAAAAAACAAAACTAAACAAAAACATTTAATCATTCTCAAACAACAGTTCATATAGATACACATTATTATATTTCATATTTTTAAACAAACCAACTTTTATCATTCTTTTAAACACACACATTGGTCTAACATTTTTAACATCACTCTTCAAGTTACTCTATAAACTTATTCCTTGAATTGAAGTACAACGCTCTTTCAAGCCTACGGTAGTTCAAAATTTTGGCTTTACAAACATCTCTGTCCCCTTAAGATTATAACAACTCTTTCTCTTAATAAAATTTAATTGGATGTTTGAAGGTAGTGTGTTTTTATGAGCCTTATAGATTAACAATAAAATATTAAAGTCAACTAAATCATAGAATTTCAATAATTTCAACTGATAAAACAGTGTATTTGATGGATAACTATAGTGTTATTTAGTGATAATTCTTACAGCCCTTTTCTGTTGTACAAACAATTTAATTTTTAATTGTTTTGCATACTTTCCCCCAGACTTCAGTATAGTAGTTCAAGTGTGGAACAATTATTGCATTGTACAACATATATAGAGCTTTATCATTAAATAATTCAAATAATATACCTTTTACAATTACACTATAAACACAAACAAACTTTTCCAGAATATATTAATTTTATAGATGCACTAGTAGGTGTTGGGGAAAAATCCTGAACATGTATAAGCAGGGGCAGCCATGGCCTAGTGGTAAGGATCTTGAGCAAGGCACCTAACCCCCTAACTGCTCCCCGGGCGCCGGTGGATAAGGGCTGGCCACCGCTTCGGGCACAAATTCTCACAGTCTAGTGTGTTCACTAGTGTGTGTGTGTGTGTGTTTCACTGCACAAATAAAGTTAAATGCGGAGGTCAAATTCCGCTGTGTGAAAATCATATTGGCAAATTGGTTCATCTTAATCTTAATCTTAACTTAAATCTAAAACTTAACACTCAGATGTGATTTGTCCTCTGCAGTACTGCACATTTCATTTAAAACACTCACTATTTGCTGACATGGGTGTCACTCTTTGATCTTTTCAGGGCATACAAGTCAAAGCTCTGGGGAGAGATTCTTGTTTACTTCTCTATACATGTCTGCTCAGCGCAACCATTTTAAACCCATTTCCCAGAATCCCTTGCATTGAGGATTACCTAACAGTCACTTAGCGTGCAGTCCTCCACCCTGCTGCGCTCCCTCTACTGCAAGGCCTAATTTGAGCCTTGTGGCGTTGCTGGGCGTACAGTAGCTACTGTATCTCCACAATGCACACAGAGGCACTGCAAAGTGGAACACAGCCATCCAGCATTAGCATCTGGCAGGCTATTAGAGAGTAACTCCATTTAGCTACAGAGACCCTTCTCAGTAAATAGGGCACACTTTGAGCAGCTATGCAAGTCAACAAATCAGTGATTCTGTCTCACGCCCAATACTCCATTCTAATGAATTCCAATTCAAACAGCGCCCACTGATGACAGGGCATGTTTGTATCACTGGTGTGGGATCACATTTTTCTTCTTCCCTTGATTAGATTTGTAGGTTTCGACAGCCTGCCAGCATTCATCCATTTGTAAAAATTGCTGTGTAGAAATGTAATCTGTCAAAGCATCTGGTTAAACACGATTGCCATTTAGACTTCAAAAGCAAAACAATACATACATAGAGAGAATATGGGTAAAGAAAAGATGAATTAAACCTACACCATATGGCTTGATTTCCATGTCCAAGTTAACGTGACCCTGCGTGTTGAGATTTTTTAGATGAAAAGAGGATTTTCTATAGATGCTGTGCGTTTATAATTTATACTGCATCCATATTTTAAAGGATTTTTAGCATATAAAAATAAATCCCTGCTGCTTGTTGAAGTGGAAGCACATACAGTGTACACATATAGAAAATAATCTAAAACAATTGCTCTTTAAACCTTGGGAATCAGCAAATAACCCTAGCGTGATCAAATCATGCTGCTGGTTCAAGGCGATACAGCACAATAACAAAGACATGCACTTCAAAAGTGCTGCCGTGAAACAGGCAAAGAAATTATAAATGGCATTTTATTTCAGAGCGTTGGCATGGTCAACATTTTTAATCTGGTATATAAAGACAAAATTCAAAACAAAACAAAACTACCAAAGATTATTTCTAATGTAGGGGTCATATGACCAGTCCCAGCCACAAAGGGCGGGTTTAGATGCCGGTTTTCAGTCCAATCAAGCAGAAGTGCACTTGATTTCACTTATTTAATCATTTCAAGCTGATTAGATATAGGAGGTGTGCTCTTGCTTGGGCCATAAAGACCTACTGCCACACCCATCTGTAACCCTACGCCATGGAATGAGTGTTCTATTGAATAACAGGTGATGACTGAATACTGCTAAGATCACTGCTAAGATCTTAACATAACATAGGATATTAATTTCAGAGGTGCAATACTGGAAACCTTCTCATGTACTGTGAGTGCTGCAGGTTTGACCACACTGCCCACCTCTACTGCCAACCTGCCAAACTACAAGTTCTCATCTTAATCATTCATTTTGTCTGCTTTTACCTGAGCTGATGATTAAGTGAAGAAGTCACATTCAGAAATCAGTGGTTAGAAGGGGAGTGGGAGTTAATTGAGCTTGATTGCTGCCTAACTCATCATCAGTGTAATTGTTCTAACAAAGTTAACCTTTCACATGAGTAGAAAGCTGGGGTGTAAGTGTAATTGCTCACACAGGGAGGTCAAAGTTGACATTGAAGCAGCACCTTTTTTTCCTTCCAGTACAATTCACTAAAGCTCAAGGCCACATTTTTCTCTATGATATAACTTTTCCTCCAATTTATGTTCAATTTTGTGTCATCCTGTCTGTCTTCATAGCTCAGTTTTTTTACTCTCTCACTCCCTCTCGCTCTGATCCCTTTATCTTGCATTGCTCTCCCTGTTATGGCTATTTATTTCTCTTTGAAGAACGATGCTAAAATTGAATATAGCTGATAATAAGGCTGCAGTGCACAGAGGTAATGAAAGCAGGAAAAAATAGTGCAATAGCGATTCTTAGAGGTAGACATCTCTGAAGAGTCTCTCTGTCAGACTCATGTGCCCTGCAAAACTCAGTGTTGACTCATGCCTTCATCTCACTGGACAATATAACTCAATTACACATAATCACCAAAGCCAAAACAGTCTTGGTTGCAACTACACTGCTAGCTGGAGAGTGGATGAAAAGTTGTTACTCTTCTGTAATGATGGAGGAATCACTCAGCTGAGGGTCTTAAACCACAAAGATGTCCAAAATACTCTACATATATATCACACAATGGTTTGACTATGGCACCATTACACCAGGGTATAAGTTCATAGTATTAACCTTCTGAAGGGTTTCAGACACTGATGTAGTCTGACCTGGCTTTATCTTTTATACAAATTATACATCTAAAATTATTTTAACCCAAAGTGTTATACAGGCTTTTGTTCAGCACAGACTCAGCAACAACAGTGTCAAAACAGTACGAGTGTCATAAATCTATATTCTGATTAAATCTGCTCTAAACTTAGACTTTCCAAAAACCTGTTTTCAGACGTGCTGATATATTGTGATAAACACTCTAAACATTTCTAGCCAAGACTTTTTGAGCTCAAAACTTAATAAACATAAGTGTTGGCTACACACTGCTCATTACGGTTTTTAGAAAATGTATGTGATTTTATTTCTAAAGCTTAACAAATGTGAGGTGTTTTCATTTACATTCCTACATTGAATATTCATGAGATGAAAGGTCTTTGTTCATAGAGAACTGAAATTCCGCAAAAACACTTGTACAAAAAATCTGCAACTCTGCAACACTTATATTATATTGTGTTATATTATACTATATTATATTTATAACTATTTTAACTGCATATGCCCTAACAATTTACAGTTGGTTGCTTGAGTGACATTACAAGTAAAATATCACTATTTTAATTTATTTTGCTTGGCAAAATAAGTCCAATTTCTGTTATATATATGTTGTTAGTGAGTAATGAGCAATATAATACAATATACTCTCCAAAAGGCTAAATTCATTTTTAACATGGATTAAAATTAACATTTTAATTTGCAACATCTGTCATCTTGGTATGATCACATCCACCACAGACAGTCAAATGAATCTAGTGTCTCAACAATTGAAGGTGATTGAAAATGACATTTTAAACATTATTATAGCAGCAAACAACTATTTTGTTGAAAATATATAGTTTAGTAAAAGCTTCAATGTCAAACTGCTGTTCTCTGCTCTGTGTTTGCATATCCGGTCCGGCTGCAGGTGCCTGCAAACATTAGCCAGCAACACAATCTTCTTGGATACCCAACACCACGCTGAAAACACAAACAGAAGCCTGGGAAAGCATGTGTGAATATGAAGCATTTGTTTTGGTTTTAGATGCTGGTGTTCTAGTGTGACATCTAGTGGCAGAAATGATACAAAATCTTTAAATTGAGCTCTTCCAGTTCAAACAAGAGAAAAACAGTTCATGCAGATATTAACAGTCATTGAACAGCATCACAGTACAGAGAGCATTTATCAGTCCATGAGTGGATAATACACAAATATAAATGTGCTTTTTCTTCCATACATAATCAGATTATGTTTATGTGGACGTTTCAGCATAGCTGTTAACTGTTTGGGCTTACAATCATTGGCACAGGCCAAACCTAGCTTTGGCTACAAGATTTCAATTAACCTAAGCGAGAATGCACAGCAAGACTAAATTACTTCAACCCACCTCAGTATGCAGGAGGATAGAACCTGAATTACACTGCCTGACATTTATCTGTGCAGCAGTTCCACTTGTCCCGTCCACAATGTCACAGGATTTTTAATGGACGTTTGGTATTTTTATCAGACATTGTGTCTGGCAGGATTTTAATTTGCCAGTCTTGTGAAAAATGTGTTTTTTGTCTTTTTTAGCAGTGCTGTTAGTAAACCATGTGGCTCCACAGTGTGTTTATCCAAAGGGAAGAATATAATGTTGGACACAGTGATAACATGAAAAAGAGATGTGAGGTAACACAGGACACTCCCTCCACACAGGCCAGTTTTACTGAAATGTAAAAATGATCTATTTGAGGTTTATTTAGCATAATAGCATACATTACTATACATTAATACAGCAGTTTTTAATTTCTCAATGTGAGAAACAGACAGTCAGCTCAACCACCACAATGTACAGCATCCACCTGCATGATGTGACAGCAACTATCCATCCATCCAACATCTCCTGCTTAATCCTGATCAGGGTCTCAGTGAGTCCCTTACCCGCTTACAAGGCAGGTCATTACACACTATCCACCACCAAGCCCAGGACAGGGCGCCAATCCATCACTGGGCATAAAGGCACATGGACAAATTAGGGTAGCAAGTTCACCTGACCTCCATGTTTTTGGACTGTGGGAGGAAACCAGAAATCCTGATGGAGACCCATGCAGACAAAGGGTGAACATGGAAACTCCCCTCAGATGAGGAATTGAACCCAAGACTGACAGCAGCCAGTCCACACCAAACCATTCAGCACACTTTAGCTATTAAACAGAGAGGTGATGAGAGACTAAGCCAGGGTAGCATCCATCAGGACATAGCCAGCAACCTTTTTATTGACCTTAAAGAGAGAACTTTGTCCCCTGCACTGGATCCACACTGAAATAGTGCCTGCACCAACACTACTTCCAGCAGTCACAAGGTTTTCCTTGGAGGTCTCCTATCCAAGTACTAACCAGACCCAAACCTGCTTTGCCTTAGTGGATTAGTATATTTTTTTGAACATATGGTACAACTGCTGAGGTAATGTCCCACAGGTACTGTTATCAGGAAATATGAACTTTTCATAACGATGCTACACATCCTTTCATTCCCTGTGTTTATAGGTTTATCTGATGTGTGTCACGTTTCTCAATCAATGTATTTTGTATTGTAGAAAGAAAAAAAAATCTAATAAGGTCCTTTGCACTTCATGGTAAGTTATACTATACAATAAACGCTACAATAATTAATAACGGTACAAATTCACTATATCAGGATCTGTACTGAAGTAGGGCAGCGCTGATTATATGACAGCAGTGTCATATAAATGAGCTTGATTGCATGTGCACTTATTTAAAAATGATCAAGAGCATTGGCAGGTGTAGGCACTCAAATATTAATTGCGCTTTTATACGGCTCAGCTGGAGTTTTGTGAGAATCTCAGCATTACATGTATCAACAGTGCCACCTGAACAGGCCTGCAGGGCTTTAATTGTACAGTTTAAGCTAGAGGCAAAGCTATTGAGAAACTTTGCAGCTCCATTTACTTTATATTCAGTCCCAGCACTCAACATAAGCCTTCCGAACCTCACAGCTTGCACTAAGCAGTTTATACAGTTGGTTACGTACTGAATGGCAGGCCTATGGCTTGTTATTCGTATTGTAATGCTGGAGGAAGGAATCACCTTCAAAACCCCTGCCCTGTTTGAGTAGTTCAAGCTGCGTGTTCAAAGCCGCCAATGAGGCCCTGTCAGAGCATTAGGATATAAGAAACAGACTGTGAAGGGCGTATATATTCCCCCACCTCCAAGAAGCAACCACTCAAATATAGACAATGACTAATATAAACATGCTGCAGTGGATCCTTGGCCATTGTAGCGTGAAGGTAGGCTTGAGCTCCATCTAGCCCTGCTGAGAATTACACTCCCCAGCCTGTGAGCCATTAAACAATAGGGTAGAAAATCTGTCGCCCTGCCATATCGCTTTCAGCAACAGCAGCAAGCGCTTCTTTCTACTGGCCGAGATCAAACAGATCAAGCAAATCGAGATGGAGGCACGGTTCACCAGTCAGATGGATCCTATAGCATGTACGCATCTACATGATTTAATTGATTCTAATTGCCGCTGTGCATTTGTTCTCATTATTAGTGTGTTCAGAAGCCTGTTAAGCATTCGTTCATTGCGATTCAGGGGTAAGTGAGGGTGACAAAGTCCAGAGAGGACATCATTAGCACAGTTTGTTTGTACTGCAAGCAGTTGTGTGGAATGATTCAAAGTATTAGCATTAGCTGCTAGATTTGTTTCAGCACAATGGGAATTTGAAGTGACAATATCCCACATCATTAGCATGAGCAGCTTTTGCAGAGTTCACTGTCATTCTGCTAACTGACCTGTGATATTGTTTGTGTGGGCAGAGAGGTCATTTAAGAAAAACCAAACAGGGACAACGTTAAGCCAACATGTTAACATTGAGCCCTTTGCTCTATGGCCAAGACTTCTTGGAAAATTCTGTTCCAAGGCCATTAGTTTGGACTTGAATAGCTCATAAGGTTGTATAAGCTGTCAGAAGCATTACTGAACACTGCAGAAACACCTCCATCCATTTCAGCTTAACCTCCTCTTGTAGCACAATTGGAAGAGGGAACTATTTCCACTTTTCCTGCAAAAAAAAGTGCTGTTGCTCGTGCCGGAGTTGGTGCAGATGGTGATGGACCTGCATTTCCACTTTTGATGTGTATAATGATCATGTTTCTGGATGTGGGCTTTCCCTATTCTGGACAAAGGCATCAGCAGGATGTGTTGTTAATTTTGCAAGCTTAGTTTTTGCCTGAAGGTGATGACTAACATAATAAAAGCTGATACAAGTATTTTAACTTTGGCCAACATTTTGAATGACTGGTTTTATCATTTCCAGTGATGGTTGCTGCTCTGCACATTTCCTCCATCACTGTGTCACCAAGCTCAATGCAAATGCCAAACAATTTGCCAGTCTAGCAACTCAAAATTGGCATCATTTGTATTTCTGCAGTGTCCATCCCCACTTTTCCAGTTCCTGTATTCTTTTTTTTCTGCTTTGTTTAAAATTTGCTCTGAAGCTGTCCTGAGCTGGGCTTTAAGCATCTTCTGTATCTTGCTCGGGCTTTTGTGTTTTGTTGTATTCTTTGTAAATATCTTATCTCCAGGAATGCATTTGTTTCTTGCATGGATAACTGATGATTGTTGTTGCTGTTCTTGCTGTGGCTCTTCTGGTTTTTAGATGTAAATGACAAAAACATTGGTAAACAATTTCCTTTAATGACACCAGGGCCCAGACGCTGCTTGCGTCACGTTTATTTGGTTTTAGTCTAGCGAGATTGTGAAGTGTATTTGCTACTGATTATCTCAACCAAAAACTACTTTTCACAGCGGACAAGTGCAGAACTATTTGAGACTCTTGACACTAGCACTGGCATCATGGCGGCAGCTGTGGTCTAGTGGTTAAGGATCTGGTCTTGTGACCAGAAAGTCTCTGATTTGATCCCCGTGCAGGTCATGACTGAAGTGTGCTTGAGCAACGCACCTAACCCCTAACTGCTCCCCGAGCACTGTGGATAGGGCTGCACACCACTTCAGGCACATGTTCTCACAGCCTAATGTGTTCACTCTTGTATGTGTTTCACTGCATGGATGAGTTAAATGTGGAGGTCAAATTCCGATGTGTGCAATCTAATCTAAAACCCGTCAGTGGAAAAGAGACAAATGTGGAGCAGATTCTTCAACAGAACTAGTCCTTAGTTAGTTAGCTAGTTAGCTTGCTAATCTCATTTTGTGGTCCAGACAATTTAAATAAACCTGTGAATATTAGCTTTGTTTGGTATATTTTTCAGGAGTTGAACCACGCTGTGAAATTCCTAATGTCCAAGCAAGCTGTGTGTCAGTCAAGTATATTAGATTGCTACATACATCCCAGTTTCAAATTTTTAGTTTTAAAATATGAAATATCTGAAGTATTGCTCTATCTTATACATGTTTTATTATTTTAAAATACTGCATCACTGCACAATGATATATGGGCAGTGTTGTATTGCTGAAATCTACAGATCCATTGACTTGTTCCCTCACTTCTCCAAGGGTTCTAATAAACTTCCCTTGAGCGACTACAGTAATAGATCACCCCTCAAGATGGCTCCAGGGACTCTCCCAAGGGGAACTGGTGCATAGTTGACAAGGACATGTTCAAAAGAGTACTGCAATGTCTTGAGTGCTAAGCAAGCACATTTTAATGCCCCAACAACATAACATCACCATGTTGTTCTGAAATTGTTCACATTAGCCTGGTCCAGCTATCTGCTACAGTAAGTGAAGCTAAATAGCAAGTATCTTCTTTATAAAGCCTACAGAGTAGCAGAGTTGGCCATGTTATCCTGGAGAGAATGCTAGCTTTCTGGGTGGTTAGGGATCTAGTTTAGGCTCTGATCAGAAGGTTGCCAGTTTAATCCCCGGGGCAGGTCATGACTGAAGTGCACTTGGGCAAGGCACCTAACCTAACTGCTCCCCAGGTGCTGTGAATAGAACTGTCCACCGCTTTATGAACACGTTCTCACAGCCTAATGTGTTCACTACTGTGTTCACTAGTGTGTTCACTAGTGTGTGTTTAAATGGATGAGTTAAATGTGGAGGTCAAATTCTGTCGTTTAAGCTTTAATGTCAAACACAGCACAAAGAAGTGCAAACACAACTGTTTAAAATGCAAGAGCACTGACTCACCCCTGTTTGCCTTTAAATACAGAGTCTAGGCAATGCAAGCCTTCTCAGCACCAGTTCCATTGTTCAGTATTTATTAATAATTATAAGTGGTTCCACAACAGTGCATTCGCATACAGCCCAACCCTTAGGCCCCAGGGCTGGGACAAGCATTGTTGTTTGTAACATGTATGCAAGTGTGCATTATTTATGCTTCCTGATGAAAACAAATCTTTTATTTATCCTTAACGGATTAGTGGATTTAGCACCAGTGTGGCTCTTTCCCTCTCTCATGGGACTCGGCGAAAACAAGAAAACTCCTTTATCACCAGCAGGTTAACCAATGTGTCAGAAAACATTGAGAAATGTTCTTGTAAGGTTCCTGCATTGACAGCGTTTGACACGAAGAGTATAAAACAACCTAATGGGAACTTATTAAAGTGCTGCACCACAGAGAGCTTTGTAATGCTAAAGTAAGTATCTGTTTGAACATTCGCTCTACATTAAGGCCAATTTCAGCAGAGTGCTCCTACATTCAGCTCCTACAGTCCACTAGGGGTTACTGCAAAAAATAAGAGGAAGATGGAGTAGCCTCTGTGAGCTTAAAATGCTAGCAAAGCAAATTTTGACATTTTTTAGATGACCAAAATATTGCACGGAAACTCGTTTCGACTGCCCTAAGCTCTTCTTTGTACGATGTTGTCACTAGCCATGTAGTGCTTTGCTTGCTAACTAGAAAGGCAGTCCACCATTTTTGGGCATGCTCGTCTCCCAAAGTTCGCATTTAGATTGCACCCAGAAGAAGAGTCAAGAGAGTACATGGTTCACTCTAGTTTGCTCTTTATTTGATCTTAAAATTTATGTCTTATGAGCAAAACAGGACTCGAGTCCTAACTAGTGCTTAAACTTCTCATTCATGGTAACTACTCAAAACCTCTCAAAACTAACCCAAATAACCCCGACTAAAGTAACTACACACAAACACTAACATCAATACACAAGAAACGATGCCGAATGAGCCTTTGAAAAGCAAATCTGCATAAATTGCTGACATGCGTATAGGAATGTTGAGCCAACGCCACAATATTTATACAGTAATGTTACATCCCTAGGGATTCTCTAATAGACTTCACATGTGGTAAAACAGTAATGGAATTGTCCATAAGATGGTGTTCGGGATTCCCAAGAGAAAGTGGCAAGGACAAGTCAATAAGGACATGTTACAAACACTACCACTACACTTCTTATAGGAAACAGGCCTTAGTACGAGAGAGAGAGAGAGAGAGAGAGAGAGAGAGAGAGAGAGAGAGAGAGAGAGAGAGAGAGAGA
>BRDA01058862.1:0-14110 GCA_036984385.1 Crenuchus spilurus
TATATATATATATATTATAATTAATTATGAACAGCAATGAGTTTTCCTTGTTATTATACTGCTTTGGGGGTTTGGTTTCAAGACTTGACATACTTCATTACATTCATCACTGCTTTACTTGTTTCTACAGAAATAAGTTTCAAATTTATTACTTATTGAAGATATAAAAATCTAGTTGAATATAACTGAATTATACCAATGAATTCTGTCTGCAGACTTTGTAAACAAATGCTGGGTGAAGTCTCACAAAGCAATCCTGACAGCATAGTGCTGACATCTCACAGTTCTCTCAAACAGAAAATCCCATATTCTCCATTTTGGTTATAATTCAGCACGAGATTCACTTGATTGGTCTTTTTGATGATAGCCTGATGGAGGAACATGGAAAGCCACGTATGGACACCATTTAGTATTGAGGCAAACCAGCTTTTCCAGTGTGGCAGAGTTGACTATATCAAAGCCCTTTTGACCCCCAAATGTACTGGGTTTCCAATATTCCGGTGAACATATGGGATTTCCCAGAAGACCTTTCAGAGAAAACGGCGCCCCCATTTCCACCATGCTCTCTCCAAATATGGCACCAGGTCGGGTCATCTCCAGTAACAAAGCCGGATAGAACTCCAAAGCATCAATATCTCCATATAGTTCCTCCAACTCACGTGCAATCTCCTTCTCACCTGGATTTGACAACATTGGAAAGGTACTGAATGTTTCATTATAAAAACATCACACTTAGGCCAAGTCTTTGTTATGGTATATATCAGTGTTTCATCAACATTCCATTCTGTAGTTTGTATCAATATGATAAAATCTGAAACAGAAGCACCATCAGAGGTAAACGTCCTAAAAGATGTTGAAGATGCTGGGTAGAAAACAACTGTTTCTGTGCTCAGGGGGTGTGTTCTAACTCTCAAAATCAGGGGTGCACAATACGTCGATTGTGATCTACTGGTCGATCACAAAGGCAGTGTGGGTAGATCGCATGGCATTTAAAAAAAATAGACATCAGCCCATCATCCTCGGTATAAAACTTGTCACTTGATTGACATACAGTGAGACTGGTTGAGCACTAGGACCCAGCTGGATTCCAAGCCTCTCAATCTGAAAATCCTGTTTCACTTTAGACCGCCCACAAGCTCATTCGATTGGCTCTGCCATTTCTTGCCAATGTGTGATTGGCCGTCTCCGCTATTGATTTATTGAAACAGCATCTGGACTTGTAAACCAGCATTTTTTTTAAGTTGGCCAGAAGTCTGTGTTCACCTGTCACTGTAAGTTAACATGTTTGTTTGTTCTGCCTGTGTTTTGTCAGCTAGATGTATTTTAATATCAGATGTTTTATATTAAAACATTAACATTAGAGTCTGTGTGGCTACCAGTCTGTGATAAGCCATCCATTTACATCCAAGTGTAACTATTATCAAAATAATTCAGAATTTCTGCTTAAGCGCCGCAAAACTCTAGCTAGCTTGCAAGTTGCCCAGTTAGCCTCCAATTAATTTTGAACTGGAGAAAGAGTTTAAAAATGAGTAAAGGTGCTGGACCAAGCAAGAAGCCTAAAATTGACCATTTACATACTGAGTGGAGGACTTTTTTACTGTCATTTTTGAAGTGTGTTTGTCTTGACTGCATTATTCGCCGTCAGCCTTTTCACAGGTGAACATCATTAAGTGCTAGTATCACTCCACTATGACTGATGATCATTTGGAGGTTTGTTTGAGGCTGGCTATCAGCAACTACTGTCCAGACTATGCATCCCTGACTGATTCCATTCAGTGCAAGTCATCAGAGTAAAGTAGGCTAATCACAAAACATGTACACAGTTGTGTTGTGTAATATGGGTTCATGTAGTTATTCAAAGTACACCAGCATACACCATACACATACTGTAAATTGTCAGTATATTTATAAATATGTGTTGCATTTTAATATTAGGTAGATCATTTTGACTTAGTCATTAGATAAGTAGCTCGCAGGCTAAAAAAGTGTGTGCACCCCTGCTCTAAATGGTATAGTAACACTAAGATTACATTGACACATATTAGTCTGATTTTTTGAGATATGATTACATGGTTATATGTACATACCTGTAAATTCAGAGAATGATGTATAAGGTTTCAGGTTGAATCTCTTGCGATACTCATTGAATGGCCTTAGTCGAAGCTCTCTGGATTCTTTGATAACTCCTTCAGCAACTTTGGTCACCACCTGGTGGAAATTATGGCCACCTCCAATCTGAGGGAAAAAAAGAAATTCTTTGGCGTAATGCGGACAGTGGTTGCTTTGGAGAAAAACCTCAAGGTTAATGGTGGGTTAAGTTAGTTATGAGCTTCGGTAATATTTAACATAAGGCTTCCACGCTGATCAGGAAGGCAACAACAATGTATTTACTTCCCAATGAGACTCAAGAAGGTTAATCTGTCCCCTCAGATCCTGACCGCTTTCTATCGATGCACCGTTGAGAGCATCGTGACCAACTGTGAGACAGTGTGGTACAACAGCTCCATAGTGGCTGAGAAGACAGAACTGCAGAGGTTGTGAAAACTGCCCAACGTGTTATGGGTACTCAACTGCCAGTCACTGAACAGCTTCACCACAGCAAATGTCTGTGCAGAGTATATAACATCCTCAAGGACTCCTCACACCAAGACCACAAACTGTTCAAAATCAAATCAAAATTTATTTATATAGCGCTTTTTACAATGGGCATTGTCACAAAGCAGCTTTACATATTTAATATTAAACAAACTGAATCTAAGCCCGATGTGAGCAAGCCGAAGGCAACAGTGGCAAGGAAAAACTCCCTCAAGGCTGGAGGAAGAAACCTTGGGAGGAACCAGACTCACAAAGGGGATCCATCCTCCTCTGATCAAACTACTGACACAGATTTACATCCTTAGTTAAATCTGACATTGTGCTATAGTATATAACATAAATGATATTAATAATAGCGATCATTGCATTCATATTAGGTATCATAATTTAAAATGCATTTCACACTCCTGTTCACAAAACTGTTCACACTCCTCCCTTCTCGGAGGAGATACAGAATCATTCAACTCAGAACCAGCAGGTTCAGGTCCAGCTTCTTCCATCACATTTCCTTCACACCATTAAGACTGTGACATCTCATTGAAACATTGCGGCTTCAAGCCTCAAAACCTTGCAGGAGTTTTTTTTTTTTGCCAATTTTCCCAGTATGATAGTCACCAATTAACCCAAATCAGTAGTGGCTCTCCCCATCACTTTGCACTCTCCCTGACTCTGGTGTCCGTTGCATGCGATACAGCAATCCACAGTTGGTTCCATCATTGGGGAACCAACGCACTCAAAGGAAAGTGCAGGGTCTCCAGTTTCAAATGGACCAATCAGTAGATGCCTGAGCCAGCGGACATTGCAATGTGAAAGTGATAGGGAGAGTGAGAGCACCATCTACCCGCCCAGAGAGAGCACTGCCAATTTTGCTCTTTTGGGACCCGGCTGTTGCTGGCAAACAGCATGACCGGGATTCGAACTCGCGAACCTCTGGTCATAGTGTCAGCGTCTTAGCCAGAGGAGCCACTCGGGGGCCCCCCTTGTGGGAGTTTTTCGCAAACTGCTACATCACAAGAGCAGGAGGAAGTTTCTCGTGAACTAAATGTAAACAAACATGGCGGACGACAGAAAAAAAAAAATGCAATGTTCAGTTCACAGTGCAATCATAATCAGCTGTAGCAGGCTGTGTACAAGACGTCCTATTACTTTTTATGACATTACCCCTAACGCTACTTGTCAAATGGGCAGCAGTTAAAGCAGAAGTCGCAGTGATAATATATCAGCTATGAGAATATCCTGTGCCATGGGTGTAGTTCACAGTTCTGGTGGGAAACAAATGGTGAACAAGCAGCATTTCAGGTTACACACATGGACTACTTAAATCTACAGTATCTGCACAACCGTTCATCATTGTATTCTTCTCATTTGCAGAAGAGGTTATGAAAGGTCTGCTGTTGAAAGCTCACAGTTTGTTGTAATCGACAATATCGCAATCAATTCAAACAGTTTAAGAGACATGTTATCTACTTCTCTGTTTCTAAATAAGGTGAGCACTGTGCAAAAGTGGTTAAACATTACTTCATTAACGGTCAACTTCACACCTCTTCCACTAGAAGCCACCTCATGTCTGGCGGACATTTAGAGCTTGTTACCAGATGGTCTGTTTTGAGTTTATACAGTTTTGTACCTTATTTAAGTGCCTGTTTTTGTCCTAGTTATCCCTCCATTAATACTTTTGCTGTGATGTGTGGTCCCTTCTTTTTCTCCTTAGCTTAGTAAGATGTCTGCCGTTGTCTCTGGTTCAGGAGCACTGATATTAGTAATGTGGTAGTTGTAGCCTAAGATACACAGTATTTATACTGTCTGAACAGTAATTTACTCCAAATTAAATATTCTAATAATTTGAGATGCTGGATTTCTGGTTTTCATGAACTTAGGACCTGCCCACAGTGCCAAAACTACTGCCAAATTATTTGCTGACCATGACATTACTGTGCTTGATTGGCAAAACTCATGAGCCACAAAGCATAAGCATCAACATTTTAAAAATGTTAAAAATGTCACTTTACATGTGATGAATATTAGATATGACCTCTGCATTTAACCCATCCATCCAGTGAAACACAAACACTAAGCTGTGCGCCCGAAGCAGTGGGCAGCCCTATCAATAGCGCCAGGGGAGCAGTTGGAGTTTAGGTGCTTTGCTCAAGGGCAATTCAGTCATGACCTGCCCAAGATCTTACTGGCAACCTGCTAGTCACAAGACCAGATCCCTAACCACCAGGCCACGGCTACCACAGCTTCCCTCCCACCACCCATAAGAACCCTGTTTTGGGGTCATTACCAAAAAAAGAAAAAAGATCCAGGCATTACTTCTCCAAGATTGTATTTTTTCTTGGAAAAGAAGTAAAGTCAGTGGTCAAGTTTTTAAACTATTTAAGATGCATTTTATCTGCTTCTCTTTTTTAAATGAGGTACGGTGAGAACCACACAAACGTGGTTACCAGATGGTCTGTGGTAGAGTTATTTGACTTCGGCTCAGTATGACCAACCTTTTTAATAAGTCTTAAAACACGACATTTACATGTAATGAATATAAAATATATGACGGTTTACATTTTGAATGATATTAAATTATAAAATTCATTTAAATTAAATTTTAAAAAATTAAATTAAATTACTTTTTCACCATTTTCTAATTTTTGATCCATAACTGTATAGCCATCCATAAGAACCCTGTTTTGGGGTCATTACTAGAAAAAAATGGTAAATGGTAAAAGGTAATGCATACTTAGTTATTGCTTCTGGGAAAAAAGTAATGCCAGTGGTAAAATGTTACACTGTTTAAGAGGCATTTTATCTACTTCTTTTTTTTAAATGAGGTACAGTGAGAACCACACAAACGTGGTTAAACATTTCCTAAAGTGACATGTCTGGCGAGCATTTAGAGTATGTTACCAGATGGTCTGTGGTAAAGTCATTTGAACATGAACCGTCACTGTGATAGTATGAACAGGGTGGAGGGGATGATAACTGGCCGAAACCAGGCAATGCAAAGTACCAGCTCAACACACGCCGTACTTTTAGGATGAGTTGAAGTGGTGTTTGCATTCAAAAATTCTAGCACCTCACTAATGTTCTACTAAAATGCACTCAAATCCTGACAATGTTCCAACATGTACCTGTCCTGCTTGCTGGACTGAGAACGCCTGGACCAGTTTCTCCACTCCATAGTGTGTTAGGATGGAAGTGTTGAAGACGAAGTGACGGTAAGAGATCTCGGTTCCATCAATAAAGAAACTGTCAGGCATGAGCGGGTGCCAGTGGTACAGCTGGTTAAATTCCACAGAAATGCGATTCTGGTACTGGAACTGCGAGCGGAATAGAAGGGTCGGGTCGAACTTCAGCTGCAGATGGTAGCCGCTCAAGTGCTGCACGTATTCTTCAATTACGATCCGAATCGTCTCCCCTGGAAAGATCCAGCCAAACGCAAACCAGAAAATCAAATTACAAATATGAAAACGGTAATGCATCCAAAAATTACAATGTCCTGAAAAAGTTCCTGTGTGTTAATCATTCAAAAAGGTAAACTGTCATTTTATACAACATTTTTGTTTTTAATGTTGAGCCTGTTTCAAAGAAATTGGAGATTCTGGATTTCTGATCTTCATGAGCTATAATCCAAACTGATCAACATTAAAACAAAAAAAGCATTAATTATGAAATATACATTTAAAGGCACAGTATGTAGTTTCCAGCGACATCTAGTGGTTTAGTTTCCATATACAACCAACTGAAAACTATTTCTACAGCCCCCCCCCTTCCAAACACGAAGGAGTCTCTACGGTGGCCGTAAGATGTCATATATCTTTGATACTCCCGAATGCGATGTCTAATAGCAGCTTTAGAGCTAGTGATATGTCAAGAGGTAAGATTAATTTTAATTAGAAATTTAGGAAATGTAATATGTAAAATGATCATAGCTACAATGCAGATGAAACATATTTTCTGCACTTCAGTAGTGCTGTTGTAAACGTTAGCTGTTTTCTGTACAAAAGACAAGATAATGTAACAAACATCAAACTTTTCTTTTTTTTCACGGCAAGACGGCGGCGCGCAGTTGTGCAGCGGCTTCTCACGCTCCCAGCATACCCAGTTTTAGTAGTTTTACGTCAGTTTATATCGGTTCTGATCCTGAATTCATGCGTCCTCGGCGGTTGAGTTACAGCCGAACCAAACTCATTCAGATAAGACACAGTTTAGCCACAGAAGCAGCAACTTTGGATAAAAACTTTCGGGCTTCGACTTCTCCAGACACCGGCCCGATGGAATGGAACACAGGCCGGGAGGAGGAGACGAGACCGGTGGCAGAAGTGGGGCAAACGGGGTGGTGTGCTAGCCAGGCTAAAAGCTAACGCTAATCATCCCCCGATTCCATTTTCCTCTCCAACGTCCGCTCTCTGGACAACAAGCTGGACCTCCTGCGGCTGAGGATGAATGTCTGATGAGATGAGGAACTGTGCGGTGATCTGTATCACAGAAACATGCCTGAACCAGAGCATACCGGACTCGGCCTTCCAGCTCGCCGGCTGGCAGCTCTCCCGAGCGGAACGTAACCAGCAGTCCGGTAAAACCAGAGGGGGCGGCTTAATAATCTACGTCAGTGAAGGTTGGTGTACAAACTGTGTGTTGGTAAACAGCCACTGTCTGAGATGAGCATAAGAATGTTCCGCCATCTTAACAAATAAACCAAAAAAACTTTATTCTTGCTTCTCCTCCGTGGATTTCTTCTTATTGAGGTTTTATTGAGGTATATGTGTATTTTTTCTTCTCCTCCTGTTTTATGTCAGCCAACGGTAAAACAAAGCTACAGCGCCATTGAATTTGAGTGGCCAATTCATCATTACAACACAAAAGGTTTTCCAGTTCGCTAGCCTGTTTGTCCTTTTCGAACTACTGTAGAAACTTGGCGATGCAACATGGCGGCCTCAGTCGGTGTTCGACCCGCGACCAATGTAGATATAAACAGCTTATTCTAAAGTAAAATAATCAAGCGACTTCTTAGTTTATAACGATTAGATGTGTTTTTAATAATTTTTATTAGTGATCATCTTAAATTCTGCTAAAAGATAACCCAAAATATTACATACTGTGCCTTTAACAATTTTCACAATATATACAGTATGACTCAAAAGTTACACCTTATCATGTAAATGAATACTGAAGTCATCCAGACTATGAAGGAACACATAAGGAATCATGTAGTAAACTGAAAAGTTTTAAACAAACCACAATATTAGGGGTGTAAAAAATAAATGATTTGAATCGGCAGTCTGGTTTTGACTTAAACAATGTGAATGCATCAGTACATGGACCCCTCAATTGGCCTATTTGTAAAATGAACCGGCCAATGGACAGATTAAATAGCTGTCAATCAGTTTTGTGTTACAGATGTTGCTCCCCCTCCCCCTCCCCCTCATTAATCTATTTGAAAGCAAGCAAAAACACATTTTTAGTATTATGTTGAATCACAATGTAAAATTATTATTTATTTTAAACAAGTAACTTGTATTATTTCCTACCTTATTATATTGAACCGAATTGTATCAAAATCCTACTGAATCTAATCGAACCAAATTGGTCCAATTTAAAATATATCGTTTCTGAATCGTATCGTACCGTATGAATCGAGATACATATTGGATCATCATTTATTGGACAGATGCACACCATGTGAACTCTTAACAAGGCACAGCTGTTAACTGAAAACCATTCCAGGAGACTACCTCATAAAGCTGACTGAGAAAAATGTCAAGAAAGCTGCAATCTAAGCAAGAGGTGCCAACTTTGAAGAATGTAAAAAATTAAACATATTCTGGTTTGTTTATTAAATAATTACATATGTATTTCTTCATAGTTTGGATGACTTTAGTATTAATCTACAACATTTTTAAATAATGAAAAAACTGACTGTCCAGAAGAAGTGCCCAAACTTCTGACTGGTACAATATATATTTTTAAACACATTACTACAGTACTGCAACTCATTTCTTTTTCTAAGATTTCTGGCTTTTTTCTTTTGTATCGTTACATCACAATACGAGTCAAACATAATATTAAAGGTAGATTATTGAGGCATGTTAGTTACCTATAATAATAAGTCTGGTGGTCTGAAACAGTTGCTCGTCTCCCCAGGTTGGATGCTCTTCCTTCAGAATGTCACAAACGCGGTTATGCTCGCGCAGCCACAAGGTGGCATACATGCTTAAGCCTGGCAGCAGGCCAAACACTTCTTGGCCAATCGCCATCTGCTCCTCTGGAGGGACTGACTTTGGGTAGCTCATGTTCACTTTTGTTTCTTGCACTGAAGGTGGGTACATCTCTCCCTTTATAATCTATGTAAGCAGAGAGAATGAGTATAGAGAGAGAGGGAGTGCTGAATGACATTTATTATTCTATAAAGATCAAATGTTCTTCCCATATCAGCCACATTCTGTACTCAGGTGCAAGCAGCAGGCCTGCATAGACATACTAGCAGAAGAAGGCATTGCACTAGTTTATTAGCTTAGAGCCTTTAACGTCACTGCACTTATCTTTGGATTAATTTGTGGAAGGATTTCATGTTTAATCACTGAGGCATTGAAACATCAACCCTGCATTTATGATGAGCAAAAATTATCTAGATTTTAGGCTTGCATGTCTATTCAAAAATGATATTTCCTCAGAATGAATTCTCCCTTCAGAAAAGAAAGTTTGCTTTCCAATTTTGGCTGACATTCTACACAAACACTTGTTGTATAATTTTGGAAAATCCCAGGAATGTCACACCCGAAACGGTACCTGGTACTTCAGCTTCCCGCCTCGGTGAAGTCTAAGATCTAGCTGCCGTGCAAGGTTATCTCCGTAGATATGTCCAGCATCAACCTGTGCATAAAATCAAAAATAGGAATGTATTAAAATTGTGTTAAGAACTCCAGAATGCCTAAACATTAACTAAAATAATGAAGGCTTTTGTGTAACTGATACTCTACAGCCAAGCAACCTTACAATATTGGATACAGATAAGATCTTTAACACAACTTCTTTACAAATAACCTCACACTAAAGCCCTCATGTTCTCAAGATACAAAACTTAAATGAAAGCGCATACAAGTGAACATGCTCACATTTCACAAACACATAAAACATAAAATTGACTTTTAACTGAACTACTAGGCTAAACAAACACCCAATTAATGATTGTACACATCTTTATTAAGCCTGGTTCACACTACAGGATTTAAAAAAATACAATTATGTTGTTAATGTGAGACACCCCACACATGATATATATATATATATATATATATATATATATATATATATATATATATATATATATTTTTTTTTTTTTTTTTTATCCTTTTCTCAATGTAGTAGTAGCAGCCAATCACTGGGGAGCCAGTGTGCTCGGAGGAAAGCGCAAGATTCCCAGCTCCAAATGGACCTGGCCTGAGCCAGCGCCTGAGCCAGCGAACATTGCAATGTGAAAGTGATATGGAGAGAGAGCGCCATCTACCCACCCAGAGACAGCACTGCCAATTTTTGCTCTATTGAGCCCTGGCTGTTGATGGCAAACAGCATGACCGAGATTCAAACTCGCAATCCTCTGGTCATAGTGTCAGCGTCTTAGCCTGCTGAGCCACTTGGCGCCCTCACACATATCTTTAACCAATTTTTCTGTCCTTGATTGTTGTTAGTCATAAAGGTACCCACACTAAACCATCTGCCTCGATTGAAACACCAAACACTTTACGAGTAACACACCCGACCAACTGCTCTGAGTCTCAAAACCTCGTGAGAGTTTCTTGTGAACTAGATGTCAACAAACATGGTAGATGACAATGAAACCATTGCAATGCTAGTTGCGAGAGCTTTCGTTAAAAAAAGTTGTTAAAAAAAAAAAAAGGATTTGGATGAATCCATAACAGCATGCAGTATCCAAATTTCCCCATTGTGGGACAAATAAAGGCTTCACTTATCTTATTACAAACACTCATGCTGTTGTCACAGCTCCTCAAGTCCACCTTACTTACAGTTTAGCCGCCATGCTTTTAACTTCTGTACACACTGACAAGTTCAGTTCAGCTCAGCTCTCGTTGGTTGATGATCTTTGAAGCAGGATGTCACATGTTACCCCACAGTATAGGATACTGAGTGTTAATTGAACATTTTATATTTACGATTCACAATTAGGTGCAGCTCTGACTAAAGTTGGGGAAGATCGGAGGGGTAAAGATTGGATTATTGACACCTAATACTACACGATCATCTAGGAACATAGACCCTTTACGATTGCTGGGAGGAGCAAATCAGCCTTCAACCCGATTATCCTGCAGTGTGAACCAGGCTTAAGTGATCTAGAAGTGATCTAAACACTGCCAGCCTAAAAATGTTTTCAAATGTTCTTCCCATCTTCAGGACACATCATGAGAATGGGCTTCCCTTATCCTTAGACTGGAAGATTAATGATCTTATGGTTAGGGATTCGACTCATTCATTCAGTCATATGTATTGTTACACTTCTCCAAGACAAAGAAAACATTTTGAAGATCAGAGCACTGAACCCCATCCCCTGCCGTTATCAAAGGATCTTGAGAAAGGACTTACCCCATGGCTAAGAGCTTTCGTAAAGCCCAGCCCCACCCGATTGTGTGTCTTGAAGAACTGGTGAGTGAAATGCTGAGCAAAAAAGGCAAACATTAAATTTGTCCCCTGTGGGTCTGGCCTGAATTTCCGCCTCAACATGAACTTCTCCACCAGCAGCTTGGGGTCTGGAAGCTCACTTTTCCCTGCAGTGAAGTGAAATATCAGTTACAGCAGCTGTACAGGCAATAAGACTGAGGCATCAGGACACGACCTGTTCATACCACAGTATTATACAGAGAAATGGCTTCTTCTTCAGAGGCGACCTCTTTAGAGTGTTGCCATATATGCATGTCTCATTTCAAATGGGTTTTGCTGTGGAACTCAGAACCTACCTTTAGTGCCCATAGGTGTGGGGCAGTCCAGCGGTATTGGGGGCAGGAGTCGGGTGTAGTAGGTGCTATTGGAAAAAGTCTCCCAGTTCATGTAGTCATACTTTGAGTTGTAGGTAGGAGGGCTGGGAATTAGGTTGGATCGCACTGTGGAAAGAGGTTGAAATTACTGTAAATAAATAAATTTATAAAACAATAATAATAATAATAATAATAAATTACAAAATTTCAATAAGTAAATTTTAAATTCAATAAGTAATTAAAAATATAATAACAATAAATAAATAAATAAATAAATAAATAATAATGATGAATATTCTTTACTAAGATTTTTTTTTAAATGTTGCATATAAATAGTCTAATTAGCATAGTCCAGTGAAAGTACTTTGCTTTCCCTTTTCAAAAACATTTCTGCCAAAACTCAGCACAGCACAATGACAGCATTAATGAAAATATACAGTAGTACTGTGATTAAAGCCTTTCCAAATTTTATTTTACTGAATCTTACTGTTATCATTTGTACTTTTACAGCATTTACTGTACTTTGCAGTGATATGTGTTTGGGATACAAATGGGTGTGGTATCACTGGAATTCATTCACTGGAACTCATTTCCAGTGACAGGAGGCAACCCTCATTAACTAGATGTGCCACCTGGGAGCACCTACTTCCTTTAGCCCTGTAGCATATCTAACGATTTACTGCAATGCCAACATATAGGAATACTGTTTTGTCTTAGACTGGATTTTTTGGACCCTTCTTCCCCAAAATCTCCTTATAACTGGAAGCACACTTTTGCTTAGAGTGCCGTCATGCTCAGAGAGTGTAAGCACTTTGTTAGGGGCTAGCTAATTGGTTATAGATAATCAAACTCAATGATTGCATAAGCTAAAATTGTGCAGGGTGCCAAGTGCAAATGACATCACGCAATGGCTAAAACGTACAGTCTTTTCTTGCACAATTCTCCCTCTTACTTTGTGCTGAGGTTACACAATCACTTGTGCACAGCTCTGGAGTGTTAACCAGGGAGATAGTAGGAATGAGTGTAGGGCCAGAAACTCTTGGCAGCAGCAAAGAGACGTGAGGAATTTGAAGGCTTGCTGAAGAATACATGAATTACTGGTCATGAAGAAAGCCTAAAAACATGACCGGGGTGCCTCATCCTTGATTCAGTCGTAAGCCATTACTAAAACATTGAGAATTTTCATAGTAAACCATTAATGTGAAAGGGAAAGAGGCTGTTTGTTAACTGAATTATGGTAGGAAGTGATAAAGTGGTAAATCAACACTCACCCTGGGCCTCAACCCAGAGGCAGAGTCTGGGTAAATAAGGCCAGGATGTTATGTCAGTGTAGGTGTAGCCACTATAGTCAAATGCAAGAATACAATAACAGTGCTACTGAAGCACAGAACACAGAACAAGAACTATCATCAAAGCATGGCCTCTGTCCATCTTCAGAAAGCCTGAGTCAAGAAGCGCATTAGATAAAGGAAATGCTATTTGGAATTAAAGTAAATACAGAAAATGTTAAAGACATTTAAAAGATATTTGTTTTCACTGCTATCTAATGGCCAACATAAACACAGTCTTGTTCCTTGTAGATGAGAAGCTTTCATGCCTTAAGTGCACTTGTGTGGTCTTCTGCTCTATACAAGAAGTTCCATCCACAGCAGACAATGTTTATGTGCATTTCTGGAAAGTTTAGCCTCTATAAAAATAATTTATGGATAATTCTATGCTTGAGTAGCAAATATTCACGCTTGATCCATCTCAGCACTCAAAAGCAGCCAACAGCAGCGTGTGAAAGAAAATTACTAGTCATTACATTTCTTTTTATGCAGACTCCCTGCAGTTCTATGTGTTTAGATTGTGTTAAGATTGTGAATAGAGAATCATCTGCAGCTGCTCATGAGAATGTGTCAGCACCTTGCTCACCACACCAACCACAGCATCAGTGGGATAAGTGTGATTTTCACTACAGTTCTGCAGTACACTTAACAGCTATTAGGAATGATGGTGCCAATACTTTTGCTCTACTCCCATGATCTGACTGTATACAAAACTTTTCCAGATTTGGGGTGTCGCTTTTCAAAACTTCTCTGCTGGAAATTAGTTCTTGCTAAATGAGGTTTACATTTAAGCAGTGAGGAACTGTTAGAACTGCTGACCTCAGAACAAGCTCTGAATATAGACTAGTAATATTGAAGAAGTGGTTTCCAGCAGTGATCACTAAACCACAATCTTCTGCCTTCTGCATTTACTGTCTTCCGGTCTCTAAGATGCACAGTTCAGTGATGATTCAAATTAACACACATTTTCACTCAGATGTAGAAAGTCAGCCAAAATATTTTTCCCCCAAGTTCAGAACTAGAACTGAAAGTCTAATATTGCTAACAACCAACAGTCAGCCAATTTGTTATTTTTTTTTATATATACACACAGGTAGTCCCCGGGTTATGACGTTGATCCGTTCCTACGTTCGCGTCGTAAACCGAATTTCGTCTAAGTCGGAACATACGTAAATACTGTACATAAATAACATACTGTAAACATTTATC
>BRDA01058864.1:0-12768 GCA_036984385.1 Crenuchus spilurus
AGCCAGAGAAACAAGAAACAAAGCCAGAGAAACGAGAAACAAAGCCAGAGAAATGAGAAACGAAGCCAGAGAAACGAGACACAAAGCCAGAGAAACGAGACACAAAGCCAGAGAAACAAAGCCAGAGAAACAACGAGAAAAAAAGGCATAGAAACAATGAGAAACAAAACCAGAGAAACAATGAGAAACAAAACCAGAGAATCAACGAGAAACAAAACCAGAGAAACAACGACAAACAAAGCCAGAGAAACAATGAGAAACAAAACCAGAGAATCAACGAGAAACAAAACCAGAGAAACAACGACAAACAAAGCCAGAGAAACAACGACAAACAAAGCCAGAGAAACAATGAGAAACAAAACCAGAGAAACAACGACAAACAAAGCCAGAGAAACAACGACAAACAAAGCCAGAGAAACAATGAGAAACAAAGCCAGAGAAACAACGAGAAACGAAGCCAGAGAAACAACGAGAAACAAAGCCAGAGAAACAACGAGAAACAAAACCAGAGAAACAACGAGAAACAAAACCAGAGAAACAAAGAGAAGCAAAGCCAGAGAAACAAAAAACAATGCTGGAATGAATGATGAACGTGTGAGTAAGTAATGAACACGTGGGTGGATACTTTGTTTTCACAAAATTTGTGGCTAGTCACTAGGGCACACTGAGGAAAACTGGGCAGATGAACAATAACTGGGACAAAATTTAACCCAAAAAAGTCATCAATAACCAAATTGTACGATAACCAGGGCAAACGATAACCGAGGTTCCACTGTGCCTTTATTGTAGCATCCATTTTTACTATGATATTTTCGCATTTACCTCCGATTGATTTATCAGAGCTGTCTGGTACAGGAGCAGGGAAGTAAACACTAGAGCAAAGCAGTAAGAGCAAAAACTTTTGCTGTCCTGTTGCTGCTGCCACGTGGCGTTCACTTACTGTCCCGCAGCTGCCGCATGGCTCTCACCTGTCTTGAGTCACGGCTCCATTTCGCTGTTTAAATGTCAGTAGCCCTCACATATTTGCTGCGGGACAGTGCTGTATGACATTACAAACTGACATGTGAGTGGGTTATTGACGTGTGACAGCAGCAACAGTACAGTGCTGTTTTAGTACTAACTGGCTGTCCGTTTAGCTCAAACGTGTGGAATTACACCAGGGTCAGGTCAGATCAAGGTCTGATCATGTTCTCACCACAAGCGAACTGCTGCAGAGTTTGTTTGGGACTGGACCGAAACCACCTCTTCTTGTGGGTCTCAGGACGGTTCATTTGATCCGCACCTGAGTGTGATTATTGTTTTCACACCAGATGAAACAAACCGCACCAACTGAGCAAATGCAGCAGAGTCCGTTTTAACCAGATGGTGTGAAAATGCCATCAAATTGTTATTAGCTGCATGTAAATGTTTAAAGATAGAAAGTACAATGTGTATCATTAGATTACCAACTGAGTCTGGTTCAGGAACATAAACAATACAACAAGCAAAAACACTATATAAGACTAAATATTAGCATTTCTAGAGTCATGTATTGCATGTCAATAACGTCAGACATCCCTACTCCACCAGTGAATGACACTGCTGGGCGCCATAACTGAACCTTTAGGCAACAGATTAGAGGATGCTTGGGTAAATTTATGTTGTATCTTGTGTCAGCAGGTCAGTAATTGGCTGCTTCTCTGACTGGCTGATATTTCTGTCACCTCAGAAGTGAGAGAGAATGAAATAGGGAGCTTTTCCCAAAATATATATTTTATCTATTACTTGTTATTGTGCATGTTTAGCACATATTTAAAATATGTAGCTATTGATTATATTAAACATGTTTATTTTAAAAATGAAAATAATGTTTATTTCAACGCTGTTGCCCACTATTGGCCAGCCACCACTGCTCAATTGTCACCAAATAGCCAGTCAAAACACATCAACAAATCATCTCTTAACCCACTCAAACTGCATACTGACTGTAATGAAGGTCTCACAGGTATTCACGAGCATTGATAAATAACAAAAAACTTGCTGCATCAGCCTCATCTGCCAGATAAGCATCTTAAATTTGATCCAAGGTCAGTTGCTGCATCTTGATTGAGTTTTGCTGATGACGTCCTGTCTCTGGTCACTGAAACCCTGATCTGAACTTGTGTAGGTGCTAAAACTGGCTTTGTTTCAGCAGAAAAAGAGCCGCTTTCTTATCTGATACTGTGATGCTCTTGTTGGTGCTTGCACAGCTTGTAAACACTGGTAAACAGCTGGCTGTAATGATATGATGGGGTCCATTATGTCTCCAGCACTGATTGTTATTCCAAACATTATGGCAGCAACCATGGTAATGTCCTGTTGAAGAGATGAACACTGCGAGAAAACACCTGCACATTCTGGCTATTTCTGTCTCTTATAATTGGGTGTTAGTCTCAGTCCTATCATACTGCAATTCCTTTGTGTTTAGTCCTTCCTTAAAATCTGGATGAGATTTGACTTAGTTTGGTTGTGTATTGTAATGGAAATGACTGGCGTAGTTAAGTGATTATTGACTTCTAGTGTTTGTTAGCATTGTTAAAGTTTCAGGTAAGCTGTGAGATAACTAACGATCACTAGATGTCAATAGTCACCAAAGTAGCCCAACAAACAGACTCAAATTGCATCTAGAAGAAATGAAGAAACGTTGAGAGGATCTGCGGCTCAATACGAGGAACCCATCCTCCATGGGCCAATCTGGATTCAAGTCTATTAACAGAGAGATTCATTAAGTCTTTGGCATAGGCAACGTTCCCTTGCCCAGGTCTTGCAGAATTCAGTCTCAAGCAGATAGTGCCAGATAGACGGATGGCAGGGACTGTCACAACTTAGGACAACAGGACCACGACCAACTTGGTGATGGTGGGGAGGAAGGAGGATGACGATGCATCAGCACCTAAAATCAATAGATCAGAAACAAGATGCTTCCTTTAAAGTTGAGTAGTAACTTGTGATTGGCCAGGAAGCCCAATGATTGAGTGATGAAGTATTGGCTTAGGTAAGAACTGATATGTGCCGAATTTAGGTGACTGTTGAGTTCTAAAGTTTTTTAGCAACCCTGGTTCTAGAAGTCAAAGCAGACCTGTTGTAGAGATTTTAAGAGCTCAGTCAGGTTTTACTTGGCACTGGCTTATCCTCAGGGAAACCTTAAAACTATCATGTTATTGTAATTCATCTAAAAAAAATAGTTACACGGAGCAGCTGCGACTCGAATAATGACCCCATCACTGCTGCTTGTATTCCACAGAAAAATATGTGCCAGATGACATCATGTTATTTTGGGGCTAGACTGTTCCACGGCCCACAATGCAACCTGTTTCTTCTGCAGCACACTTGGGACTATTGACCCATGTGTGTCTACTCTGTGCCACTAGCGGTCTATAGATGAGATCACCATTGAGAACCATTTGGGAAAATAAACAGGTCAGAGCTGGTCAAACATGCCATTCATGTTACTTTTTACAGACTCTGGAGGTGTAGGTGGGCTTACCTACCTATATGATAAGCCTTAACTGAACGTGCTGTTGGTACCACTGCTGCGAACATTAGTCATATCTGTCACATAAGCTTAAGCAGGACTTTAAGGCCTTGTCCACATGTCTCCTAACTAAAATAACATTTTTGTTCACTGATAATTGAGGTTTTTGAAAAGTAGCAGCTTCTTGATAACATTGGCATCACACCCTTGACATCAACCTCCACAAGCCTGAGCTTCTGTTTTCATTTCCTGACCTGACTGAACTGTTCATGTGTGCTGGGTAAGTCAGGGGTCTATAATATAGTGTTTATCATAGAGGTTAACTGGTCCACTGAGGTGTGTTGAATACCTCGTATCATCGTACCCCGCTGACGTCAATGGCAATACTTTTATGCTGTCAGGAGATACTCAAAGTACGAGAAATCCATTCTCAGTCACCTTCACTACATCAGCTCTACAGCATCCAAAAAAGTTAGTGATTTCTGAGATGCTGCCACCACCATGCTTCACCTGGTACCTTATTATCATGTCCTTTTGTACATCAGATCAGTCACAACATGTCCTTTGTACATGATGATGGTTTTACAATCTGCTACAATTGACTGGTGTGCTCACTTATTTATACCTGGTCCTAACTCTAATGCTGGTCTTAAACCAAACCCTAAAACTGATTATGAACTGAGTTAGTTATTAATGTGAGTTTCAGAAGATAAGAAGTGCCACATAAGAAATTATAATATTGTTCATTTCCATTCATAATTGAATTCAAAAGGTAAAATGTGTTTTTTTTTATATTAATTAAACATAAATTGACATTTTAAGCCATTTAAGACATTTAAATTTTGTTTAATGTTCATCAGAATGGCCACAATCCCAAATTATTAGAATATTTCTATTAGAAATTAATATTCAAACAGTGTCAACATTAAACATTATGTGTAATATAACAGTTTAGCTTTTTGAATTAAATAATCAACACAACTTTTTTCATAATATTTTCATTTTCGGAGATGCACTACTAAATGATCCATAGGTGGAGTATTAGTGACCTTATCCAACAATGAGGCCTAATAATTTGGACCATTTCTCTGTCCACAGCCTATGACTTTAATATCTTTGTCTTACAGCTTTTTTAATGGTCATCTTAAGAAAGGTGTACCACAGTTGATTGTTTCCGGTCCTTTTCCAACTGAGATAATTAGAGAGCAATGTGGCTAATATGTGTATTAAACATCTAGTCAACTTTCATTTTTGTGTTTGACTATTTCAAATGAAGATAAATATTTCCAAAGCTTCATCTCTTTTTATAATCCAGCAATGCGGTCCACAACTAAGGCTATGTTCAAACAGCCCAAATCCAATATTTAGCCTATCTAGATTGTATCCAGATATTTTCAGTAGTCTAGACAGTCAAAAACCACATGATATCTGATCTAAGCAATGTTTGGAGGTGGTTTGACATCCAAATACAGTCAGATTTGTACAGATCTGTCTCAGTCCGGATGCTCTGGCCACTCAAATTGGATTTTGATGTGTTTTTCACATCACTTGCAAGTCAACAAACAATGATGAGTCAAACCCAGAGTGACAGAAGTGTGCAGATCCAAGAAGAGCACCAATGGGCACCACAGTGGAGTCCCAGGTTGCCAGGTCACAAAAAAATCTCCAGCCCACTCTCTGGCAGAAAGCTGCACAACACACACTTTGTTATGACTGCTTTTTATTACTTTTAAATCTTATATTAGTCTTATTCTACCTATTGCACTGGGGTCTTCTAATATTAGAAAGTCTACCTAAGGTATTTCTCCAAGACTACTGTTTTTCTACTGTGTGACTGAGTTTTTGGTTCATGTTATATTTAAAAGTAGCGCAAAAATCTAAACTTTGAAACTTTATTCATGATTGCATTAAAATCAATACGGCAATTTTGTGTGAAAATCACAAATCTGGCAGCTCTGAAGCCACGTCACCAGTGTAACTGTAATTAGTGATGCCTGCACTGTTACTACAGAAACCCAAACAGACATGTGTGATATGTGGACAGACAAATCAGATCTGATCTCTTACTAATAACAGTGTGAACATCTCAGCAGACCAGGTTTGAGAAAAAGACTCTGAACGTAGTCTACAGCACCAAAAACCATTTACTCCATTGCTTACCTGAGACATAAAGCCATCACTGTACTGAGGCTACAGAATTTGAAATGAAGCTCTGAACGACATTCAAATATGACATTACAGAACTCTACAAATAAGTCAACACATTATGCTGGGATACATCCATTAATGATCATTATAATGACCACTCTCAGCTTTCTTTTGTGTTTATAACCATCTCTGAGCATCCCTCCTCCTGACTGATCTATGACGAATATTCTTTTGGCCAAACTTGTGTCAGATGTGTGCAGACGCCAGCTCAGCTCTGAAGGTTGGTATTGCAGAGCTGACAGAAGCATGCCTGAGGGAAACTACCTAATTTTGTTTTCTGTTTTCCCTTCCTTTTCATTCTCGCGTGTCACTTGGATCTCGTCCATAAACCGAGCGTCGGCTCTGAAATTCCTCGGGTCGGAGCCTCCGTCAAGACACGTTAACCATCTTAAGCTGTTGTTTGCTTTACTCAGATTGATTTGCCTTCTCTGATCTATTCATCATGTCCTCGACAGCCCATGCTTGGGTTTGCCAATGCTGCCCTTATGAGTCTTTGGAAAAGCTTTTGAAGATGTTTAGGTGAAATTGTTGCCTTTAATGGTACATTATTCCATTAGAGTTCAGCTTTTTTAAATTACATTAGATTTCCCTTCCTTCTTTGAAATATGAGTTTTTTCGTTCTAATACTTAAACGTTTGAAGACAATTATTAGTACAATTCAGTTCTAGGTGCAGTTTATTTCTCTGTGCACTTCAATTTTCAGTACAGTTTACTTTGTGTAGAATTGAATTGTCAGTAAAGTTCAGTTCTCTTTGTAGTTAAATTCTCGCTACAGTGCAGTTCTCTAAAAGATTCACTTTTCAATACAGTTGAAATTTATGTACAGATAATTTCTCATAGCTGTTCAATTCTCAGTAGAGTTCAGTTCTCATCACAGTTCATTTCTCCTTACAGTTCAGTATTCAGAACAGTTCAGTTCTCATTACAGTTCAGTATTCAGAACAGTTCCATTTTCATTACAGTTCCGTATTCAGAACAGTTTAGTTCTAATTACAGTTCTGTATTCAGAACAGTTCAGTTCTCATTACAGTTCAGTTCTCATTACAGTTCAGTATTCAGAACAGTTCAGTTCTAATTACAGTTCAGTATTCAGAACAGTTCAGTTCTCATTACAGTTCAGTATTCAGAACAGTTCAATTTTTATTACAGTTCCGTATTCAGAACAGTTCAGTTCTAATTACAGTTCAGTATTCAGAACAGTTCAGTTCTCATTACATTTCAGTATTCAGAACAGATTAGTTCTAATTACAGTTCTGTATTCAGAACAGTTCAGTTCCCATTACAGTTCAGTTCTCATTACAGTTCAGTATTCAGAACAGTTCAGTTCTCATTACAGTTCAGTATTCAGAACCGTTCAGTTCTC
The DNA here is from genome assembly GCA_036984385.1 of Crenuchus spilurus. Taxonomy (NCBI): domain Eukaryota; kingdom Metazoa; phylum Chordata; class Actinopteri; order Characiformes; family Crenuchidae; genus Crenuchus; species Crenuchus spilurus. The sequence continues at coordinate 7,065 of BRDA01058864.1, forward strand.
ATTACAGTTCAGTATTCAGAACCGTTCAGTTCTCATTACAGTTCAGTATTCAGAACAGTTTAGTTCTCATTACCGTTCATTATTCAGAACAGTTCAGTTCTAATTACAGTTCAGTATTCAGAACAGTTCAATTTTCATTACAGTTCCATATTCAGAACAGTTCAGTTCTAATTTCACTTCAGTATTCAGAACAGTTCAGTTCTAATTTCAGTTCAGTATTCAGAAAAGTTCAATTCTTATTACAGTTCAGTATTCAGAACAGTTCAGTTCTAATTACAGTTCAGTTCTAATTACAGTTCAGTTTTCAGAACAGTTCAATTCTCATTACAGTTCCGTATTCAGAACAGTTCAATTCTCATTACAGTTCCATATTCTGAACAGTTCAGTTGGAATTACAGTTCAGTTTTCAAAACAGTTCAGTTTGAAAAAACAGTTCAGTATTCAGAACAGTTCAGTTTGAGTTACAGTTCAGTATTCAGAACAGTTCAGTTCGAATTACAGTTCAGTATTCAGAACAGTTCAATTCTCATTACAGTTCAGTATTCAGAACAGTTCAGTTGTAATTGCAGTTCAGTATTCAGAACAGTTCAGTTGTAATTACAGTTTTGTATTCAGAACAGTTCAGTTATAAATACAGTTCAGTATTCAGAACAGTTCAGTTCTAATTACAGTTCAGTATTCAGAACAGTTCAATTTTCATTACAGTTCCATATTCAGAACAGTTCAGTTCTAATTTCACTTCAGTATTCAGAACAGTTCAGTTCTAATTTCAGTTCAGTATTCAGAACAGTTCAATTCTCATTACAGTTCAGTATTCAGAACCGTTCAGTTCTAGTTACAGTTCAGTATTCAGAACAGTTCAGTTGTAATTACAGTTTTGTATTCAGAACAGTTCAGTTATAAATACAGTTCAGTATTCAGAACAGTTCAGTTCTAATTACAGTTCAGTATTCAGAACAGTTCAATTTTCATTACAGTTCCATATTCAGAACAGTTCAGTTCTAATTTCACTTCAGTATTCAGAACAGTTCAGTTCTAATTTCAGTTCAGTATTCAGAAAAGTTCAATTCTTATTACAGTTCAGTTCTCATTATCGTTCAGTATTCAGAACAGTTCAGTTCTAATTACAGTTCAGTTCTAATTACAGTTCAGTTTTCAGAACAGTTCAATTCTCATTACAGTTCCGTAGTCAGAACAGTTCAATTCTCATTACAGTTCCATATTCAGAACAGTTCAGTTGGAATTACAGTTCAGTATTCAGAACAGTTCAGTTTGAATTACAGTTCAGTATTCAGAACAGTTCAGTTTGAATTACAGTTCAGTATTCAGAACAGTTCAGTTTGAGTTACAGTTCAGTATTCAGAACAGTTCAGTTCGAATTACAGTTCAGTATTCAGAACAGTTCAGTATTCAGAACAGTTCAGTTGTAATTGCAGTTCAGTATTCAGAAAAGTTCAGTTGTAATTACAGTTTTGTATTCAGAACAGTTCAGTTATAAATACAATTCAGTATTCAGAACAGTTCCATTCTCATTACAGTTTCGTATTCAGAACAGTTCAGTTCTAATTTCAGTTCAATATTCAGATAAGTTCAATTGTCATTACAGTTCAGTATTCAGAACCGTTCAGTTCTAATTACAGCTCAGTATTTAGAACAGTTCAGTTCTCTTTACCGTTCAGTATTCAGAACAGTTAAATTCTCATTACAGTTCAGTATTCAGAACAGTTCAGTTCGAATTACAGTTCAGTATTCAGAACAGTTCAGTTCTAATTACAGTTCAGTTCAAATTACAGTTCAGTATTCAGAACAGTTCAGTTCTAATTGCAGTTCAGTATTCAGAACAGTTCAGTTCGAGTTACAGTTCAGTATTCAGAACAGTTCAATTCTCATTACAGTTCAGTATTCAGAACAGTTCAGTAGTAATTGCAGTTCAGTATTCAGAACAGTTCAGTTCTAATTACAGTTTTGTATTCAGAACAGTTCAGTTATAAATACAGTTCAGTATTCAGAACAGTTCAATTTTCATTACAGTTCCATATTCAGAACAGTTCAGTTCGAATTACAGTTCAGTATTCAGAACAGTTCAGTTCGAATTACAGTTCAGTATTCAGAACAGTTCAATTCTCATTACAGTTCAGTATTCAGAACAGTTCAGTTGTAATTGCAGTTCAGTATTCAGAAAAGTTGAGTTGTAATTACAGTTTTGTATTCAGAACAGTTCAGTTATAAATACAATTCAGTATTCAGAACAGTTCAATTCTCATTACAGTTTCGTATTCAGAACAGTTCAGTTCTAATTTCAGTTCAGTATTCAGATAAGTTCAATTGTCATTACAGTTCAGTATTAAGAACCGTTCAGTTCTAATTACAGCTCAGTATTTAGAACAGTTCAGTTCTCTTTACCGTTCAGTATTCAGAACAGTTAAATTCTCATTACAGTTCAGTATTCAGAACAGTTCAGTTCTAATTGCAGTTCAGTATTCAGAACAGTTCAGTTCTAATTACAGTTTTGTATTCAGAACAGTTCAGTTATAAATACAGTTCAGTATTCAGAACAGTTCAATTTTCATTACAGTTCCATATTCAGAACAGTTCAGTTGTAATTACAGTTCAGTATTCAGAACAGTTAAGTTCTAATTACAGTTCAGTTCTAATTACAGTTCAGTATTCAGAAAAGTTCAATTGTCATTACAGTTCCATATTCAGAACAGTTCAGTTGTAATTACAGTTCAATATTCAGAACCGTTCAGTTCTAATTACAGCTTAATATTCAGAACAGTTCAGTTCTCTTTACCGTTCAGTATTCAGAACAGTTCAGTTCTAGTTACAGTTCAGTATTCAGAACAGTTCAATTCTCATTACAGTTCAGTATTCAGAACAGTTCAGTTCTAATTACAGTTCAGTATTCAGAACAGTTCAGTTCTAATTACAGTTCAGTTCTAATTACAGTTCAGTATTCAGAACAGTTCAGTTCTCATTACAGTTCCGTATTCAAAACAGTTCAGTTGTAATTACAGTTCAGTATTCAGAACAGTTCAGTTGTAATTGCAGTTCAGTATTCAGAACAGTTCATTTCTAATTACAGTTCAGTTCTAATTACAGTTCAGTATTCAGAACAGTTAAATTTTCATTACAGTTCCATATTCAGAACAGTTCAGTTGTAATTACAGTTCAGTTTTCAGAACAGTTCAGTTCTAATTACAGTTCAGTTCTAATTACACTTCAGTATTCAGAACAGTTCAGTTGTAATTACACTTTCGTATTCAGAACAGTTCAGTTCTAAATACAATTCAGTATTCAGAACAGTTCAATTCTCATTACAGTTCAGTATTCAGAACCGTTCAGTTCTAGTTACAGTTCAGTATTCAGAACAGTTTAGTTCGAATGACAGTTCAGTATTCAGAACAGTTCAGTTCTAGTTACAGTTCAGTATTCAGAACAGTTCAGTTCTAATTACAGTTCAGTATTCAGAACAGTTCAGTTCTGATTACAGTTCAGTTCAGTTAAATTGTTAATAAAGTTCAATTTCCAGTTCAGGTCCACTCTCAATACAGATGTGTAAACAAAGATCCAAAACAGTTCATTTCAAATCCATCAAGATTGTGATGTCATATCCATTAATATTTAAATGTGATTAGACTACAGCAGTTTAGCCATTTCTCATCATTAATGTGATAAAGAGTAGTGTTGCTGCAGACAGTCATTTACAGTGTGTGCATTAGAGTGGACAATGTCAGGTTTAACAACTTCAATGGATCTAATATTAAAATACCGTCACAGACAGTGAATGTATTTTAAAAGCTTTCCGAAGCCTCCTCAGAGTACCTCCCATTCTACAAAAACAAAAATCAGTTTGAGACTCAAAGTGAAAGACAATACTGGTGCTCATGCATTTTCAAAGTTGAAACTGTTGTCCTGTTCCAGGCTGCTGGGAAGCAAATGCATCACCGTGTTTCATGAAGCATCCAGATGTTCAGAAAGAAAGACTGACATTTGTTTTTTCCACTGTACAGGGCATCTCATCTCCAACTGAGGACAGAACAGGATGAGTGTTTCTCTCATTGACAAACAACTACAGTCATGCTACATGAAATGATGTCATTCACAAATCATGACTTCTACTGCATGTCTGAGCACTGTGTCTCTGAGGTGTCCACCTTTAAACATCGTGTGCATCGCTGAAACAGTTGATTCACTAAATAAACATTCCAAAAATGTTCACATTGTATACACAGTCATAGCAGAATATTATGATTATGATGGTTTGGAATGAACTTGGCCCAGGACGTAACATATGCCACGCGTTTGCTGCATGTATAAAGAGTGTAAAACCATCATCATGGGTAAAGGACGTGATGTTGCTGATGTCCAAAAGGACATGATATTAGGGTACTGGGTGAAGCATGGTGGAGGCAGCATCTCAGACACCACTAACTCTGTGGGATGTTCTAGAGCTGCTGTAGTGAAGCTATACTGAGAATGGAGTTCTTGTACATTGTGTGCCTCCCAATGGCATAACAGTGGAGAGAGCGAGTGGCACAGAGCAATCAATATGTTGGACCAGTTAACCTCTATAATGAACACAGGAGCAATGAGGAATCCGGAATCACCACTGAACACACTCCAAGCCAAAAGTGGTTATTCTCACTATTAAGTAGGCGATCATAATGTTCTGGTAGGACTGTATATATGTGTTACCCAAACTGAACTCAGCTTCAGATACTATATTGGAAATCATAACGTTATTCAAGGGCTGCTTTTCTACCAAATTGTCCACTCAGTTGGCCTTTACATGGCGCTGTAAGACTAGCTGAGGTTTTATGTTATTTCAGTGATTAACACTGAAGTCCAAGCACAACATTTATGTCTGAATAATTCCAGCTTGTACTCTCTTTGGCTAAACATTCAGTCATGATGTAATGCTCTTATGGAATGTGAAAGAGGAGGGTTGTAAAAGTATGTATATTATTGCTCCTGACTAGAGCAGTGCCCATTGGCTGAAGCTCACACCGGGGTAGCTGCTCACCCCCCATGTTAGCATGCTTTGGTTTGGTCTCTAAAGAGTGCTAACTTATAGGGTCAGCATTGTCACAGCCTATGAGGCACGAGGTAAACCTTGTTAACATTTTACAAGGGCTTTTACAAGCTTTTAAACGGCCGCGTCGGAACAGTTCTGCCGTTGCTGTGGCCTCTGAATGGCTTCTAAGGTGATGAAAATGATCCTAACAAGAGAAGGTACTTAAGACGAGAACAAAGCAGAGCTGCTCTGGGTCTAAAATGGGCTTCAGCAACAGAGCTTTACTGCCCAAACAGGGCAGCTGTTCTACAGGTTCGGTTCCTAGTTTAATGGATAAGAGGATCTACAAACCGGATTCCAAAAAAGTTGGGACACTAAACAAATTGTGAATTAAAACTGAATGCAGTGATGTGGAGATGCCAACATCTAATATTTTATTCAGAATAGAACACAAATCACAGATCAAAAGTTTAATGTGAGTAAATGTAACATTTGAAAGGAGAAATATGTTGATTCAAAATTTCACATTGTCAGCAAATCCCAAAAAAGTTGGTACAAGTAGCAATAAGTGCCTGGAAAAGGAAAATTGAGAATAGAATGAACAGCTGGAAGACCAATTAACACTAATTAGGTCAATTGACAACATGATTGGGTATAAAAAGAGCTTCTCAGAGTGTCAGTGTCTCT
>BRDA01058866.1:0-12738 GCA_036984385.1 Crenuchus spilurus
ACCACACAGACGTGCCAAGTCAAGTGATGGACAACTGTACTGCTGTGTATTTTTATAGAGCACAGAATGTCAGAGTAAGCCACGACATACACAGAATGTCCAAAAGTCTGTGGACACTATGTAAGAAGTACTGCCAATAGAATATGACTAAACATGAACCAGCTGGCACCATGTCTAATGCCAGGTGTGGGAACATTGATCTGTTTTCTGCTCCATCCAATACTTCTGGGATGAGTTAGGGATGACCTCCTGACCTCACTAATGTCGCTGAATGCAATCAAATCCTCACACCAATTCTTCAAAATCTAGCAGAAAGCCTTCCCTGAACAGCGGAGACAAAAAAGCAGGAAAAACTCATTTTAATACCCTTCAGAAGAAACAATGAATGAGCATGTGTCCCAATACTTTTGTCCAGTCTGCTTGCCTTGGTGTATAAACCTCCGTTCCTTCCCCGTTACAGCTTCAGTGGAAAGTTAACTTCCAAACACAAGTATATTGAGGATGAAAAGGAGATTTTCCGCCAAAATATTGCTTTAACGAGGTCTAAAACTTTTCCTTCTCCCTCAAGTTAAGGCTAGGCTAAGGGTGAACGTAGGGTTAGTCAACATCTTCCGTGAACACAAGAAGAAAACGTGGTTTAGAGTTTGTATTTGCCTCGCTCCTCTTCATATTACCTCTGATGAAATAAGTAAACAGGTATAGTAACGTAGGGAAATAATGAGGAGGGAGCTGTAGGCGACGCTCGTCTTTTCTCCTCTGCTTCACCTTTTAGAAGTTCCTCCTTCTGTCAGTCTGCCTCCATTCAGCCTCTGCACACACTGCGTTTGGGTCTCGCTGTGATGCATAAAGTCAGAGATAGAGGGAACTCAGAGACAAAGAGGGAAGACCCCTTCTGTACCTTCACTCACAATCGCACGTACGCTCACGCTGGAGCACGCCTCACTCCCCCTCACTTTCTCTCTGCTCTCCCACCAGTCGCTCCTGTCATCCCCACCACGGCTGGATGATTCATTCTTTTGATGTACTTCTTCAAAGGGCTTATTTGACTGCAGCTGTCTTCCTCTTTTACATGCTTCGCCGTTAGCCCTGAATACAGAAAAATCGGGCACAAAAACTGATAATACACGCAACTCCTGGTGGAGCTCAAAGGCCAGACACTATTCTCCATCACCACACAGCCCGTGTGTACGCCTGTAATGTTCCTGACCTACCACATGTAGAGAGGCTGGGGCATCATGTGCGGTAAACAGTGAAAGTACAAGTATGCAGTACTGCTTCTGTATGTCTAGTTTTCCGATGTTTACAAAAACTCAAGAATATGTATATGAAGGAAGTCCTTCCTAATGAGCCACATAAAGACCTCCAACTCTAACTTCATGCCCAGAGCTAATAAAATACTAAAAACAGTAAACATCTGAGCAAAAATACTGTAAGTTTACTGTAAAATTAGTGTGCCTTGTTCCAACTATTGCACTCAATGACTTCATTGTGCATAAACATACAAATGGCAGCCACATTTAACCCATCTGATGAAAAGTATATATACTAGTGAATAGAGGTGGGTAATCCAGGTCCAGAAAGTAAAATTCCACCCCAGGATTTTGCTCCAACTGCAAAATATCTGCAGCAGAACCAACAAGGCAGTTGAAACAAAATCCTGGGGTGGAATTTTACTTTCTGGATCTGGATTGCCCACTTCTTTTCACTAGTCCAGGATCCAGGTCCAGAAAGTAAAATTCCACACCAGGATTTTGCTCCAACTGCAAGTGTAGATCTGCTACAGCAGGGGTAGGCAACTCCAGTCCTGGAGTGCCGGTGTCCAGCACAGTTTGGTGATGTCACTGCTCTGACACTACAATTAAACATGCTAATTGCCCGCTGAGTTGAATCAGGTGTGTTTGATCAGGTAGATCACCAAACTGTGCAGGAAACCGGCACTCCATGACTAGAGTTGCCTACCCCATGTGCTACAGCATATCTGCAGCAGAACCAAAAAGCAGTTGAAACAAAATCCTGGGGTGGAATTTTACTTTCTGGACCTGGATTGCCCACTTCTTTTCATTAGTCCAGAATCCAGGTCCAGATAGGAAAATTCCACCCCAGGATTTTGCTCCAACTGCAAGTGTAGCTCTGTTGCAGCATATCTGCAGCAGAACCAACAAGGCAATTGAAACAAAATCCTGGGGTGGAATTTTACTTTCTGAACCTGGATTACCCACCTCTACTAGTGAACACATACACTAGGAGGCAGTGAGCACAGCCCTATTCACTGTGCCCAGGGAGCAGTAGGGTATCATGTCCCTTGTTCACAGGCATTTCATTCATGACCTGCACAGGGATCAAACCAACGACCTTCCAGTCACAAGACTGGATCCCTAATCAGGCCGATGCTGCCCCTAAAGACATTGTGTATTCCAGTAAAATTCATTTTCCAAATAAAATCAACATTGTTTAAAAAAATGGTTTTTTAGCAGTCAAATCATGAACTCTCCAAGACTCTGAAAACTCCCTGCAGCTGAATATGTAGACACATCCCAAATTCATGACGAAATAGTGATGAAATAGTGTCCACTGTGTGTGAGAGGGCTGCATGTGTCAAGTGTCAGTGTCCCCAATCAAAGCCAAAGCCTTCAACTTTAAATATCATATGTTTTCAGTTTGACATCGGTGGCGAGATGCTAGATATCAAGCTGACAGATATCTAGTACCAAACTGTTGCCGTCTCTTTTTATTTGGAATCAACAGGAAACCAACTGTGGGAATATCAAATATAAACTAGGGAAATATTTCAAAGTTATGACAAATGTGTTTGGAAGGCTGACTGAGATTAAATCCCATCGGATGAAGGAACTGGAAACAATTTGTCTCTTCAAACAAAGACTAGAATGTGACACAGCCATTATTTACGGATGTGAAAGCTGGACAACACAAAAGCAGGACGGGAAGAATATTGATGCCTTTGAACTTTGGGCAGTCAAGAAAGAAAGAGATGGATTCTGGATTAAATCAAAGCTCAGCTGTCACTAGAATCCCAGACAACCAAACGGAGGATCTTGTATTTTGGACACATCGTGAGAAGAACCAGTTGTGCAGACAGGTTAAAGAGGAAGAGGGCAGACGGCAATAAGATGGATGGATACAATCAAAGGAACCATGAAGAAACCCAAACAGAAGTCAGGATGTTGTGGAGAAACACTCCATATGGTCACCAGGAGTCTGAATCGAGTTGATGATGATGCTAGAACACACTGTATGATTTACCCACAATTCTGAGTCTGTATAAACACTTTAATCACACTCAAACTTCTTCTGCATCTTTTCTGACAGCTGTCTCACAGATTTGTATGTGTTTAACATGTGCATATTAAAAAACGATGACAAATCCTGTTGATATACAGCCCTCCCTATGCTCGTCTCCTGCTGTATACCAAGCAGGCTGGAATGTGTAGTTTGGAGAACATATGCCATGTCTCGGGATCTGAATTAGAGTGGAAAATTAGCCCAGAGAATGGAAGCATTGTTCTGCTTGTAAAACAATTCAATAAAAACCGAAGGCGCTTATTACAGCAGAGCGAACAATCAACAAAACATGAGCTCAGTGCGGTACACAGGTCAGCAGATCCCGTGCATCCAGTGTTGGGATTAGATGAAGTTCAGGGGGTCAACGACGTGTGGCGAGCCAACAGACATCATGTCAACATTTCCCAGTATTTCTTTCCTTTATGAAGCGTGAGAGAAAATTGAGGAACAGTTATTCCTCTCCCATCATCTTGCTAGGATGGAAATTTGGGCTAAAAATGATGCTCCTAGGAAAAACGACCAACAAAATCTCAGCACAATCAGGCACATTCTGAAGCAAATCATCCATCACACAAGCCAGGAACAGACTCTGCCAAAGCACACAAACACAGACAAACAGACGCACACACATGCACACAAACAACTCATATTTCCATCACGGCTTAGGCCTAAAACTGGGCAGCACTGTACAGTATGGTGTGGCTTCAAATTCTCGCCAAATGATCCATACCTGAGTAATCCTGCTCAAATTAATTACCAAGAATACGGAACCCAGATGTATGGATAGAGCTAGAAGAGCTAGAAATGGATCCTGGACCAAATCAAAGCTCTCCTTATATTTTGGACACATTATGGGAAGAACCAGTTCAGTTGAGAAGCTAGTACTGCTGGAACAGTTGCATTTGCATTTACATTTGAGGCATTTAGCAGACGCTTTTATCCAAAGCGACTTACAATTAGGGGTTAGGTGCCTTGCTCAAGGGCACTTCAGTCGTGACCTGCATGGGGATTGAACCGGCGACCTTCAGGTCACCAGATCAGATCCTTAACCACTAGGCCACGGCTGCCCCTGGTTGCAGGTGAAAGAGGAAGAGGGCGGACAGCAATGAGATGGATGGATACAATCAGAGGAACTACGAAGGTACTACTTCTTAGAAACTACTTAGAAGCCCAAACAGAAGACAGAATTTTGTGGATAAACAATATCCATATGGTCTAAAATGAGTTGATGACAATTAAGATTACCTACAACACATAGAACTGTCTACTAACACACTGTATGATACATTCTCCACAAGCCGGAGTCTGTATAAACACTTTAATCACCCTCAAACGTCTTCTGCGTTCTCTGACAGCTGTCTCGGGACAGATTTAGCTCCACTTGTTTGTAAGAATAGTGAAGCGAGAAGTATGGGTAGTGATAGAAGTGATGGGGACCAGTCAAATCAGGAGCTTCTTTATTGTTCCCTTTGTGTTTACTGCTAACACTGGTATTGTGATGGAAATCATGTGACCACCAAACAACCTTCAGAGATTGTGTGTGTGTGTGTTTGTGTGTGGGCTATATTAGGCAACAAAAGCACAATCAGTTGACTTGATATGGTGGAAGCGGGATAAATGGTCAAGTGTAAGGATCCGACAAGGACAAGAGTGATTAGATATCTGGGTAAGAGCAGTAGGTGATGGTATGCAGTGGTCAGTACCTACCAAAAGTGGTCCAAACCTCATTGATGCATGCGGGGGCCCAGTCCCACAACTACTCCAGCATTCCTAAAAATGCCGGTTATGAAATGCATCAAAACAGACAATCACAGCTCAGCTAGCTGTGTGTAGGGCTGCATTCTGTAGCTGTTGCCCAGTTAGAGTGCCCATGCTGAGCCCTGTCCACTGCCAAAAATGCCTACAATGGGCATGTCAGCATCAGAATTGGACCATGAAGCAAGATGGTGACTGATTGCGTTGTTTATTCTGGGAAGAGATGCACCAGGATGCTCTATGCGAAGTATTCAAGCCAGCAAAGGTGTTGAGATGTTTTGGGAAACATTCTGTTTGGACACCCGAATTGATTGGGTTCTGGCATTCATGTGAATGCTGCCTTGACCTGTACCACCTACCTTCCCATTGTTGCAGACCCTCTTCATGGTAACAGCGATTTCTAATAACAGTGGACTCATTCACCACCCTGGAATTTGGAGGCCAAGTCAACACCAAGAACTGTTCCTTAAATCATTCCTGAAGCATTTGTGCATTGTAGCACTGATCAAGCCTCTGTGAGATGTGCTGGGCAAGCAAGGTCAGAGTTGTTTTGGCAACACAAGGTGGACGTACACAATATTAGGTGGATGGTTTTAATGTTGTGGCTGATTGGTGTGTATTATACATGCTATAGTACACAACCTGCTGAAGTCTTTTGTCAGAAAAAAGGCTGTAAGTGCAGTACTGCAGATGGAGTTCTTCCGTAGTCCTTGTTGTGTCCTCCACCTAGCCTCTCTCAGAGGGGGCTGAAAGCCTCAGAGATGCAGAGAGAGCTGCAGAGAGGGTCAGCACAAAGCTGCCCCCTACCCGCCCCAATGCCTGATGGGAAGAGCCTTTCTCTGACTGCATTAACCTGAGAGAGATGGGGCAAGCACCCGGCGGCCAAACTACTATATGATTATGGCATCTCCACCTGGTGTGAGGGTGTATATCTGTGTGTGTGTGTGTGTCCTAAAGGTTATGTCTTAAAGTAATAGCAAAACCCAATCTACACAATTCTTTATTTGATTGAAATATAGTTGATTAAGATTAACGTAAAGTGAGTCTATGACATCCAACAAACTGTTATAAATAGACGACCGGGTCAGTGCATCTCCAACACAGGTTTTTGGGATGTTCTTGGTTTGCAGTGGTCAGTGCCTAACAAACGTCATCTATGGAAGGAACCACATGACCTGTTGGACCAAAGTACAGAGAAAAATCCACAGATTCTCCAGAATGCATAACGCATACGTGTTGTGACCACCAGTGAATCTAGACGTCTTCTGAGACTTTATATGCAATGCTGATAATAGAAAACCTGGAGAAATGCATTTCCATTAAGGATTGTTCGGGCTTACAACACATTGCATGTACCTCTTCGCCAGAAGTGTGTTTAAAACGATGTTTTAGGCCAAAATCAGATCTTAGAACTATTAGAAATGTCTCAAGCATCATCTACTGCATTCGTATCAAGTAATAACTTTTATCTTTTAGAGGTATTAACTCTTGGCCGTCTTGTTCATTGTTAAATAGTTTGGATTTTATCTTAATATTCCACATAAAAATTCTCTTTTTTCAGCTAAAAATGTAGCACTTTAAGTTGAAAATGCTACCAAATGTTATAAATAAGAACATATATTTGTAAAAATGAATACACAATTAGGCTATATACAGGTATTTACAACAAAGGTTCTTTTTTTGTCCTCTTGGCGGCAGCATTGGCAAGTCCTGCTGCATTGTGGGACTTCCAATGGGGGCATCTCGACCCTCCCAGATTTTTAATAATATTTTATATCAAATTGAATTGATCACATCTCAATTTTTACTTGGTTTATCAACATCAAACACAAACACAAATGGGAGCTAGTGGTAAGGATCTGGTCTTGTGACCAGAAGGTCGCCGGTTCGATCCCCAGACAGGACATGACTGAAGTGCCCTTGAGCAAGGCACCTAACTGCTCCCTGGGCGCTGGTGGATAAGGGCTGCCCTCCACTTCGGGCACAAATTTTCACAGCCTAGTGTGTTCACTAGTGTGTGTGTGTGTGTGTGTGTTTCACTGCATGAATGGGTCAAATTCCGTTGTGAAAAATCACATTGGCTAAATTGGTTGATCTTGATCTTAATCTTAAACTCGCATAGAGTTTCAAACCAGCAAGTCGAAGAGAACTTGACCACAATGCTTGACATGACTTTGTTTTTATGTTGTCACATCTTGAATCAACCATGTGATCGGCGACACCCGAAGGTCAAACACTTTGGATGTCTGTACGTTCCTCTAGAAGCGTTTCACACCAAACCACCCTCAATTATTTTGTTTACTCAAGAAATGGTGACCAACTATCTGTAAGCCTGTGTATGTGCCTGTGGTTTGCCATAGGCAGTGCTGAGGATTAATGGAGGAACAGAACTCTGGCTATCTACTGATGGAGCCGGCGAGTACAAAGAGACAGCGGGGTTATTATTTCGAAGCAAACAGGAGAGAAGGCACTGCACGAGGTTCAATTATCTGACAGTGGGCCACACAAGATATGAAAATGAATGCAACGCTCAATATCCATTACCTCCTACAGCAAGCACACCTCTTGAAGAGGTAAACCACTTTAAAAACCCTTTTTACTAGAGAGCCGCATAAGAGGAGGCAGTGATTGTTTCCTTAGGATGTCTCCATCAAATCCATTTAAAAGTGCCCAGAGAAACACATATACAGAGACATACATACTGAAGCTTTACATCCTGTATACAAAATAGAGTTTTATACATGCTAACAAAAGATGTCATAATTGTTTTTTTGGGATAAAAAAAGTACTATTGTCTCTGGTTTGTTATTGTTGCAGTGTCAGTCGTGCGTCTGAGCGAAGTGGTGGGAAAATAACAATGCATTATTCAGGCAAGTCAAATGCATAAATACATGAGTAAAAAGTGGTAAAAAAGCGGCTCCTGTCTGCTATTAGAGGAAAGTATTCAGCAAATGCGGCTTTTTAATGCGCCCAGCCTGCTGTAATCTTCCTTATCTCTCTCCAACACTGCGCCTGGTCCTTGTGAGGTGATCGGGAAAAGGGGTGAGAAAGAGAGAGAGAGAGAGAGAGAGAGAGAGAGAGGGAGAGACAAGAGGAGAAAGGCAGGATTTGTTTAACAAGTATCACTGTTCGCCAGTGGATGAGCGGCAGAGTGAGCCTTGGCGATAGCATTCAGGAACTCCATTATCATCTGAGAGGAGAAAGCCTGCATTCGGCAGTCTGCGTGCGTCTCTACAGGGGTAGATTTGGGACACAGCCCTATAGGATGTGTACAAGGCAGGCAACGGGTACTGTACAGGCAGGGAAAAGCCAGTTATTTATTTATGAGTGCCCCCACTCCAGCTCATACATACAGAAGACACCGGGCTCATCACCGCCGCCAAACTGGATTACACCTTCGCATATTAGCACGGAGCACAAAGCAGCTCTGCTAGCTGGTCCAGACAAAGAAACCTTGCAGGTGTTAAATATGCTATAAATAAGTGGTCAATATCGAACATCACTGTTGAGGTTTTGTGGGAGCAGGGGGTTAAACGTCAAACATCAAACCTATACGTGGTGGTAATGCTGGCAATTCAATGTCAAGTGGCAAGTGGAAGAGAGTGGATGCTTCGACAGCGATCTTGAGCCAAAATTTACTTTCACTTTCTTCTTTTCCACTTGCAACTAAGATGCATAAAAAGCATCATTGCCTTTTTTGTCAGTAAGCAAGGAAAAGCTCATTTGCTCCCCCTCTATTTAAAGTGGCCCTCTTGGTCCATCGTTCCATGGATAATATGCACTTTAATTCACTAGACAAGGGAAATAAGTAGTTAGCAGAATTAGTTACCCGGCTAGCTAGCTAATCTCAGGACGGAAATTACAGAGAGAACAAAAGGCCATAAAGTAAAAAAAAAACATCACAAGAGGAGACTGTGGCAGAAAAAGTGCAGTGCAGTGTTATATCAGTTCAGTTTCCTTATCAGATATAACAGAATGACTAATGAATGCACCTTCAGTGCTCTAAATATTGTCTAGCCTTAAAATTGAGAATTGGAACATGTACAAAAATTATGAAACCTTTGAAGTAATTAGAGTTTATTATAAATACGCTTGGGCCGTTCATCATGAACTATTCACGCAGTGTTAAAGATGTGTGTCTCTTCAAAGACTAGACGATCCAGACGCTTCTCTGTGGTTCTTTATGGATGTAAACGTTGGACCATAAAAAGCAGGACAGGAGGAATATCAATGCCTTTGGCTTTTGATGTTGGAGAAGACTTGAATCTAGATGAATAAATGGACCAAATCAAAGCTCATCTTTCACTAGAAGCCCAGAAAACCAAACTGAAGATCTTATTTTGTACACATTATGAGAAGAACTAGAACAAAAGTTGAGTGTTAGCATCAAGATGGATGGATACAACCAGAGGAATCTAGAGCAAGTCAATAAGACTAGTCAATAATCCAAACAGAAGACAGGATGTTCTGGAGAAACACTATCCATATGGTCACCAGGTGTCAGAATTGAGTTGACGGCATGTAATAAAAATAAATGGCAGCTGACATTCAAAGTGTAAAAACGAGTATTTATTAAGTGCCAATTAATTATTATTTTCCAATGATGTCATATATCGGGCCATGGCTCTGTGATTTTGACTGTGGACCTTTTAAAAATGCAGACCAGATGCAGCTCCAGAATGAAGTCTGAAGCTACTGACATCTTCAAAAGTCAACAAAGAGATTAGTTTGGTGTACTGATGGCCCAGTCAGAATGATATCATCGGATGACGAGCGAGTGCTGGTTCTAAGCCAGAGCGAGCCACGAGAAGACAAACGTCAGCCGGGCTAAATATATTCTGCAGGGAGGCTGAGGAACAGAGTGGAGATCCTCCAGCAGATGGAGTGGTGAAGCAGAGGAGGAGCTGACGATGGGTGTGAATAGACTCTCGTGTCACACAAACAGGTGAGGGTGTGTGTGAGATCAGCTCCACAGACACATTCATTCACACAGTCACAAGCGCACCCACATTCACACAAACACACACACACGTAACCCCCTCCCATACACGACGTTTCCTCATTCACAGGCCAGCACACACTTCCACACAGCGGGGTGATAGAGGGAAAACTCATTTGCACGAGGCATTGCTGGCCGTGCCATGTCAGTGGCTCTGCTGCCATGCAGATGTCACCCGGAGGCTGGCTGTGTCTGAGTAAAGAGCTGTCATAAGGAACAATCAGGCAGCGGGCCGCAGCAACATAGCTTTCACTCCTGCTGGGGCAAGTCACACGCCAGTCCCTGCACCTTAACCAGCCTTTAACCAGCTCCATCCATCACAATGCTGTTCATTCATGACCACACTAAAGCTACCTTACATGACCCATAGTATAACTACACTACATGATCAACGATGTAACGACACTACTTCACCCACAGTATCCAAATGCTTCTTAATGAGCAGATGCAGCTAATATGGCTAACTCGCTAATGTTGTGACAGTACATTATCTAAAATATGACAAATAGTAGCAGCTGTTAAAGCATAAGTTGCAGCAAAAACAATAGCATTAGCTATTAGCAGTAGGAATGTCAGTTGCCAGCTAGTAGGAACCAAAAAACAAGAACTTTTTCACCAAACCTAGTGGAGCTGGTCAAGGTCTAAATTTGATAAATGGTTCCCAAAACTATTCTAAAAATGCTTTTAATTTTTAAATTTTAAAAGTAATTTGAGAAATTACTTAGCTGAGCAAAATCAAATTTTCCTATATGTATCAACTACAGTCAATGCTAAATTTGCTTAAGCTTTGTAGTGGAGCTATGAGGCTAAAATCGCTAACTTTAGCTTTAGTTAGAAAACACAATCAAGTGTAGGGGAGACTGGGTATGGTTGTAACACTTTTTGCTTCAACACCTTTAACTCACTGAATTTTTGAGCTAGAGTTCTCAAACTTTTATACAAATCCACCATTCCCCTGTCAGCGTTTGTTTAGCTAGCTGTATTAGCATAGTGGTTTTGAATTAGCAGGGAAAAGATCCATCACATTTTGCCTGAGAAACTACAATTTAATGTAATATAATTCATATGGTTTTATCTGCAATAGTATAAGTACTAAACAAAATATCGTCTTGGATGAAAAATTTACTTTCTTACCTCAAAATCAGTTTTTTCTTTATACAATCTGCATGCAAATGTTTCCAGCCTTTATGTAGGATCGAGGGGGAAATAGGTAAACATTGAAATCATCATATAACTCATATCTTATCTGTAATTGGTGGAATTGGTGGTGTTCCAACTCTCCCCATGTTACAACCATACCCAGTCTCCCCTATATGATATTGCTTGATGATTTAGAAACGTTTGAGGGGCATGTATCCTTCTTTAGCCATGCATTTGGCAATGCTAACCTAGCTGTTAGCTGTGACCTAAGCTTATTGTTTACATTAGCCTCACAGCTCAAAACTAAAGAAACATCCTATCATTGCCCAAAAAAATTCTATTATGATTGCTTTATCATGGTACATGTTTAATGATGTTATAGATATAATTTAAAGGCAAAAAACCTAAAAGGTAACAAAATATCATAAAACTGACTCTTGGACAGTATTATATTAGGACCCTGGTGTTATTTGTAGGGGTTTAGACACCAAACATGTCTTGGTTGCACTACATTCAAAGTAAGAGGAGCATCATTCAAATGTGATTTAGGCCAAATCCTCCTACTTTAAGCCACTTCCATTGCTGACACAGGTGTTAAAATGTGTGCACACAGCCATGTAATCTCCATAGAAAAGTGCTGCCAGTAGAATGGGATACTTTAGAGCAGCCATACACAAGCCTAAGATCACTAGTATCGGCTATAAGGGCGTAAAGCTCCCTGACATTGGATTGTGGAGCAGTGAAATTGTATTCTTTGTTGAACACCTTTGGGATGAGTTGGAATGCCGTTTGTGAGCCAGACCTAATCGTCTAATATCAGCACCGAGCTCCACTAACACTCTTGTGGCTGAATGAAAGTGGGAAGCCTTTACTGAAGAGTAGAGGCCATTATTACAGAAAAAGACAATTGTCTGGACACTTTTGGACACATACGCTGTGTTGCCAGTATATTAGAAACACAGATGATGAAGGTATTGGCATGGTAGTTTGTCCTGCACTGGCTTGTGTGTAAACATCCTGGAATGTTTAAACATCTCAGCATCCCTGAAGGGTTGAGAATAATATTAAACAAATTATCCAGCCAGCAGTATGCAGCTCTGTGGTCACTGATGGAGATCTAGAGGATGAATAACACATACAAAATGATGAGCTAAATTGTACAACAGTATTTGTAAATAAAATGATATACTATATGTATTTATAAATAATAAATGTGCTAAGAATGGTCCACAATAATACCTGGTTGTGGGGGGTCCTCTGGTGGTCCCATTCCACTGATGGACATGAAGAAGGTTAACAATATGTGCTTAGCAGCACAGTCTTACAGTCAGGGCTTAAATCCTAAGGCTAACGTTAGTTATTTAATATCTTCACAAAAATCATTTCACTCCTATTTTAGCTGACATTTAATCAATGCAGGCAAAGTTCTTAGCAGCTGTTCATACTAAATGAGCTGTATCTGCCACTGCTCTGTGCCAGGACAGGCAGAAGCAGCTTCAGGCTCAGGAGAAGTGCTTCAACATTTCCATATCACAGCCCTGCCT
>BRDA01058872.1:4407-20809 GCA_036984385.1 Crenuchus spilurus
CCTTTGCCAAAGGAGGTGGTCGTAGTGCATCACTGGACTGGTGATAGGACGTTCTTCTTACCGAATTTTAGAGAGACTGGTGACACGTATTTTAAGCCATTCTTCTTGCAGGATAGTGGTCAGGTCACTACGTGATGCTGGTGGAGGAAACCGTTTCCTGACTCGCTTCTCCAAAACACCCCAAAGTGGCTCAATAATATTTAGACACAAAGACTTGCTGTCTTGGTCACAGATGCGCCAGCAAGACGTGCACCAACAATTTGTCCTCTTTTGAACTCTGGTATGTCACCATAATGTTGTGTGCATTGTAATATACTATATAACTGTGCTCTTACCTGCTAACTGAACCTTCACACTCTGCTCTTACTGGTGCAATGTGACATTAATGAAGATTGGCCACCAGACTGGTCCAATTTAGCCATGAAACCTCCCACACTAACATGACAGGTGGCAAACAGCAGTGCTTTGTCTTTTCACCTGGAACAATTTTTCATTTCTATTGTTTTTGTTGAGATTGTAACTAATTCATTCTATGAGCTGTAAAAATCACAGGTGATTAGTGTTGATTTATCTTTAAATAAATAAGGTCAATTATTAAGAAAGACAACGGGAAATCTGCTAAACTACTTTATTATTCTAATAAAAAAAGTCAAATGCAACCACTAAACTGTACAATCACATTGACAAAAAGCTGAATCTAATCTAATCTAACATAATACACACTATTTTATAGAGTTTCACTGGGATATTAGTCAATAAACAACCTCACCAAACTATAGGTCCTTGTGATCTGTGCAAGCATTTTTCAATTAGAGGATGTCTTTGTAAAAGGCAACATTAGTGACCAACATGAGTAAAATAAGCACTGTAGCACCAGTGCTAGCTC
The DNA here is from genome assembly GCA_036984385.1 of Crenuchus spilurus. Taxonomy (NCBI): domain Eukaryota; kingdom Metazoa; phylum Chordata; class Actinopteri; order Characiformes; family Crenuchidae; genus Crenuchus; species Crenuchus spilurus. The sequence continues at coordinate 5,294 of BRDA01058872.1, forward strand.
AAAGCAAATATCCATGTTTTTACATCCTTTGCTATGTTGTGTGAAATAAATTTGCTAAACCCAAAGTGCAAACAGCTAAAGCCTAAAAACTACTAAAGCCTATAAACTCACTGACAAGGACTTGTGAAAATCACAACAAGTGAACTAAAAAGCAGTGACACTGTCCTACCATAGAGGACTGAGTATCTACAGCAGGAGCATTTCATCATAATCCTCAAACCTTTGAGTACTGCTGTAACACAATCAACAGCATTATATTACAATGCACTTTTAGACCATTTCAGGTGGTCTGTATTAAGGCATTTTTAAGTGCTGTAAATGTTTTTTTTGGCAACAGAGTGCTTTTCATACTCTTTATTTCTTGTGCATAATGGTGGATAGATTCAAAGCTGTTTTGCATTTGATGTTTGTGCTTTTGGGTATCAAAAAAACTGCAATACCTGACTTCAGCATATACTCATTGTTTAAGCAAGTATTATGCCGTTATGCCTTCTTCACAAAGCAAACCTCAGCAAGTTCATCTCCGCATGAAGCCGCCTCCTAATAACCAGAGGGACAAAAGCTGCGCTCAGATAAACCAAAGGAAATTACACCGGATTCACAGCAAAAGAATAGATCTGCTTCTGCAAAGGTATGTTGAGAATTGGATATTGAGACAGAGGGAGAAAGAAGGGATCACAGAGGAGACACCCAGAGAGACAGAGAGAACGCTGATTAAGTTAGGCCATCAAATGGACCACCATACACAGCTGTCCAGAAGAACCAGAGGGAAGTCTTCATCTGATAAAATGAAACAAATGAAATCACAATATCTGTACAGAACCGAAGGAGGAGGTTCTAGAGGAGGGTGAAGGATAACAATATTAGGTAAGAGGATTAGGTAAAGTTTGGATAGGCTGAGGACGAGGACGCGAGCGTGTTTTGTGGTACGTGTGTGATTTCAGTATGCAGAAAGCGTATATGAGCTCCAGGTTATGAGTTTGACTGCCATCAAGGGAGCACTGTGCACAGAGAGAGACCTCCAAAGATATTTTCACATTGAAAATACATCCGCGTGCATGTGTCCTGCGTTGAGTGAATGTGCGTCCTCTTCATGGCCTTGAGAAAACATATTTCAGACTGCAAAACGGCCTGTAGATTTATAGTGCAGTGAAAATCTAATATAAACAATAAATCCACTCTCAAAAGCAGATTTTAATATTTTTGAACCTGAGATATAACAGCAGGAAGTGGTTATAGGTGTCTAACACAACACTCATACAATTACATAGACCTGAACTAATGCTGATGTTAAAAAAATCATTGAGCTATAATCATGTTAGTAAAGATAATTAAGGTGCAGTACTCCCCAACATTAAACGTGTACAACATCTGGTAGCATTTACTGTAAGAAGTAGGTGTGCCAGTGCAAAGCAGAGAGTTTGAGAACCTGCAGAATGGAAACTGCAGAAGATACAATATCTGATTTAATAATGTTACTAAGAAACTTTGTATTATTAATAAAATCACTAATGAATATATAATAACATTTTTCAGATCTTTGTATAGTTAGCGAGTGTGTGCTTTAGACACAGCTCTAATTAGTGTAGATAAGAAGGTTATATATAGGCTATTTTCTTCTGAAAGTCACCCTGCTATAGGTAGCTGTGGTGTGATGGTGAACTGATGGTGATAATGGTGTGGCATTTCTATAGTCACTTAGCAGGTACTTGTTTTGTTACAAATGCTCCAAAATAGCAAAGTTAATCTGGTATGACTCTTAAAGAAGCAGCACATATTAAATTGCAGAAATAGCATCTACACGAAGGCAGAGCTACATCTGAGTCAGGGGTGTGAAACTCCAGTCCTGGAGGGCTGGTGTCCAGCAGTTTGATGATGTCTCTGCTCTGACAGTACAATTAAACCTAGTTATTGCCTGCTGTGTTAAAACAGGTGTTTTGATCAGGAAATCTGCCCTCCAGGACAAACCCCCGACATACAGTCATACATTTATTACACACACAGATACTGTGTGTGTCTCAGACTCTAGCAGCTGATTTACTAATGAAACACAAACCTGACTTTCATCTGAAAAGAGGACTTTGTACAGACTAACAGTCCAGTTCTGGTTCTGCTCAGTCCAGGTAAGACACTTCTGATGTGGTCTCTGGTTCAGGAGTGTTGATATTAGTGAATGTGACAGTTGTAGCTCTGAGAGATTCACTATTTATACTCTTTATAGTCATTTACTCAATATTCTAATAATTTGAGATGTTGGATTTTCTTATTTTAATGAGCTATAAGACAAACTGATCAACATTATTGTTAACCATTAACTACTCAATGTGTACAGAATATACAGTGTATCACAAAAGTGAGTACACCCCTCACATTTCTGCAGATATTTAAGTATATCTTTTGGACAACAGTGACAAAATGAGACTTTGACACAATGAAAAGTCGTCTGTCTGCAGCTTATATAACAGTGTACATTTATTCTTCCCTCAAAATAACTCAATATACAGCCATTAATGTCTGAACCACCAGCAACAAAAGTGAGTACACCCCTTAGTAAAAGTTCCTGAAGTGTCAATATTTTGTGTGGCCACCATTATTTTTAGTTTACCAGAGCCTCACAGGTTGCCACTGGAATGCTTTTCCATTTTTCCATGACAACATAATGGAGCTGGCGAATATTCAAGACTTTGCGCTCCTCCACCTTCCGCTTGAGGATGCCCCAAAGATGTTCCATTGGGTTTAGGTCTGGAGACATGCTTTGCCAGGCCATCACCTTTACCCTCAGCCTCTTCAATAAAGCAGTGGTCGTCTTAGAGGTGTGTTTGGGGTCATTATCATGCTGGAACACTGCCCTGCGACCCAGTTTCTGGAGGGAGGGGATCATGCTCTGCTTCATTATTTCACAGGACATATTGGAGTTCATGTGTCCCTCAATGAAATGTAACTCCCCAACACCTGCTGCACTCATGCAGCCCCAGACCATGGAATTCCCACCACCATGCTTGACTGTAGGCATGACACACTTATCTTTGTACTCCTCACCTGATTGCCGCCACACATGCTTGAGACCATCTTAACCAAACAAATTAATCTTGGTCTCATCAGACCATAGGACATGGTTCCAGTAACCAATGTCCTATGTTGACGTCTTCAGCAAACTGTTTGTGCTCAGACTTCAGAAGAGGCTTCCTTCTGGGGTGACAGCCATGCTGACCAATTTGATTTAAAGTACAGCGTATGGTCTGAGCACTGACAGGCTGGCCCTCTACCTCTTCAATGTCTGCAGCAATGCTGACAGCACTCCTGCGTCTATTTTTTAAAGAGAGCATTTGGATGTGATGCTGAGCACGTGCACTCAGCTTCTTTGGATGACCAACATGAGGTCTGTTCTGAGTGGACCCTGCTCTTTTAAAATGCTGGATGATCTTGGCCACTGTGCTGCAGCTCAGTTTCAGGGTGTTGGCAATCTTCTTGTAGCGCAACAATTTGTTTTTTAAGATCCTCAGAGTTCTTTGCCATGAGGTGCCATGTTGGAACTTTCAGTGACCAGTATAAGAGAGTGTGAGAGCTGTACTACAAAATTGAATACACATGCTCCCTATGCACAACTGAGACCTAGTAACACTAATGAGTCACATGACATTTTGGAGGGAAAATGACAAGCAGTGTTCAATTTGGACATTTAGGGGTTTAGTCTCTTAGTGGTGTACTCACTTTTGTTGCCGGTGGTTTAGACATTAATGGCTGTATATTGAGTTATTTTGAGGGAAGAATAAATTTACACTGTTATATAAGCTGCACACAGACTACTTTTCATTGAGTCAAAGTGTCATTTTGTCAGTGTTGTCCTATGAAAAGATATACTTAAATATCTGAAGAAATGTGAGGGGTGTACTCACTTTTGTGATACTCTGTAAAATAAATAAAATCAAATATTAAAAGTTATTTTTATTAACACATTATACAGTAGTATAATCACTATTATGCTGTATGCATGGCCACCTCTCTATTCTACTACTTTCTGGCATGCACTCTTTTTTTATTACCCAAAAACCTCATTCTTGGCTATAACATTGCAATGCAGATTTAACTACAAAAACTAATTTTACATTTTGTAGAAAGCTTTTCAATGTTAGCCCATGAAGTTATTCAGGGACAAAATGTGTACTATACCTTTTATACTATTTATAGTGTTTTCTGGTACATTACCTGCTATCATGATCTTTGAAATGATAACAAACAAATATACTGTAAATGACAACATCCAATAAATTTTCCAAGAGTACAATCAGTAGAACATCAAAATGTTTGACTTAAGTGAGCGTATTTGACTCAATTGCTTTTCCAAAAATGTATACATTTCACTTGGGGTCTTAATGAAATGCTTATTTCATAATAACCACCTTCTTCTCAATCAACAATCCTGATTGAAGGTTTATTCCTGCTCACCACAGCTTCTATTCTACAGAGATTCTAGCCAATGAGAATTTATCTCTGTCATCATCACAGTCGTTCTGCTTAATGATACATTGACATTACATGACATATTGACTCTTGGCCAACTCAGAGTTGAAGAATTGATTCTTTGAGAGTTAACTATAAGAGCAAAACAACACCATAAAACCACTATCAGCTACTATAAACCAAATATCAATCACATTTTCATTTTCAACATGTAATGCTAATGTAAGTCACACAGAATACTAACCAGCACTAGCCAGACAATCAACGACTGCAAATATTAAATTAATGTGTTATTAATCTATTAAAAACTATCAGAAATCATGAAGTTAGCTTATTATATGAATGTATTACCAGACACCACTTTTAGCCACATGAATGTAAGTGCTGCAACATATAAAATGGAGCATGACATTTCTTAGGCAAATAAATGTATTGCTCTGCCATTTAAGGTGGAATGGGAAATTTGATTAAGAAGCTAACATTCAGTTTCATGCAGAAATACTTACACTTCCCTCATCTGCAGTTCATTGTTAATTCCTCTTTTAAGAGATGTTTAATTCTTGCAGTCCCTCATCTGTACTGACCCAGTTTGAAAACGCACTCAAACACAAAGTAGTTACCACACACATACAGATTATTTTCTCTCTCTGCCTCACAAACACAATATCACTCCTTAATTGTGCAAAAATTTCTGTTTGACTCATTGAATTGAATTTCATGTTTTTGATTAAAGCTGTTGTTTGTATCTAATTTCATAATTTGTGGGTTGGTAAAGACTATTATGTAGTGCCCTGCCCTCTGCCTGGTGAGGGGGTAAGGGACTAACCATGATCCTGATCAGGATTAAGCAGACAAGATAATGGATGGATGGGTTGGTAACACCACAATACTCAAATGTGTGTGTAAAAACATGGAACAGGTCAATTAAAAAAATAAAAAAAACGTCCCCAGCATTTAGACACCAATGAAAATTAAAGTACGGTTCTTTAATTGATGGTAGAAATGTTAAATAATTGATATTTCAAAGAGTTAATAAATATAACACTTTTAAATAAACTGTGTTTGGCTTCCTTCCTGAAAAAAACATCATTATGATAAATGCAGTAGAATCTTTATGTGTGTTTAGTTTATTCAGATCTGAATTTCAGAAGCTTAAAAAGTCGTCTCTGATCTTAACAATTAAAAAAGCCATATCATAAGAATTCAGTTTCATGAGTTCAAAAACATTCAGAATGTAAACAATGCAGTGGTTTCTGCATGTCACCAGACATTTTCTGCACAATATTATGGAGAGTATTAATAAGTGTATAAATCAGTATTAATAACCATACACATCTCTACTTATCATTCAGCTGAACTATTCATTTTACATCCAGTCACACTGTACACTGTTTAATTTAAAAGTTACTAGAGCTATTGCTGCTGATACATGTCCTCTTCATCTTTTAGTCCTGTTGAGCCTGCTTGACTTCAGATGTCACCAGCGGAGCAGCACAGGCTGATCTTGATTGAAATGAGTAATACGTCTCTGAAATGAGACAATATTCACCGCTCAATTAATGAATCCCCCAAAGCCTGGGTCAGTGATTAGATCTCATTTTAATTCATTAGATGAGAAGAAGATAGCTCGGTATTTAGGCTGAATTTAAGGCATGATTACTCTGATTACGGCCCCCTCTCTCTTTGGGGACTATAGATGTAGCTTTAAATAAGTGATGGCACTGAATATGTGCATATTTGCAGCTCTGATCAGTTTTATGAGGGTAGTCATGCATTTGTCATTGTCTAATGGACAGTAGGAGAGTCTCATTATTATTATCACTTAGCAACACAAAAAGGTTCCAGTAATATTTCCATATGTTTCCACTTATTCCAGACAATGTCAGTCACAGATTTGGCCAAGACATAAAATCAGATCTGAAAAATGATTTAAATACTGAAAAGCTTTTACATATAAACATATAATAGTAAAAATGAAGATAATCAAGTTATAAACAACTATTTACAACAAAAAGCAAGAGTGACATTTCGGTTCTGTCCACTTCCAAACTACAATTTCCTTGACTTTTCTAATATAAATTTAATGACCACATATCCATTTTTACTTAGTATATCAACATGAAATATAAACAAGCATACAGTTTTAAACAGAACGTTTGACAGCAGATTTCATCACATCAGCATGACTCCTGAGGAATAAAGATCACATTTACCTTATTAAATATAATTTTATATGGCCATTCTATAATCTGGGTTAGACTCCTTGTCCATTGATAATAATTATATTCTTTTCTTTAAAACTGTCATATTTTACCTGTTAATGGAAAACATGTCATAATATCACACAAACATGATGTGCATCCTGTTTTTTATTTAGCTCGAGATTTGTGAGATCATGTTCCTAAACTGACAATTTTTGTTGTGTCTGTTTTTCAGTTGATTGTGTATTTGTTTCAAAATAATGAATAAAGTCAACATTTTTTTTTTCATTTTAAATACTAAAAGTGACTCAGCTGTGCAGCCTACCATTGTGAAGCAATGACGACGAGTGACATGACAATACTAAAAAATATTTTTAATTGATTTTCACTTTTAAATAATTTTAATATCTTAATTTATTATATTTATTTCCACAAAAGTTTTGTCAACTCTATTACTCAGCAATATAGCAATTTGTCAATGAGTAATATTAAATGACTGTCAACTATGTTATGTGCATTGTTATGGATTAAAAAATGTTAATGATTTAAATTCAATTATGTTCAAATGAGACATTAAGCTGTTCAGGAAAATGACATATCAGCCAGGCAAGACCTAACACTGAAGTTATGCATCAAAATGTTAACTGTTACCTAGCAGTGTACATCAACACTTATCATTATCACATCATTATCAGTCTACATCTGTCACAACATATATTATTCATATTGACACACTTTTACTGTCTCGCTTATCAATACATAAAAAAAGATAGTAAATACTAATATATATATAAAGTGATCTCACTTAAGCAGCACTAGTTTAAACACTTATTGTAATGCATTGTAAAGCTCTTATATTGTGTATAATTGTGTATCTTTCCTTCTTTCTAGGTATTAGTGATGGTTTAGTACTAACAGTGTCTGAACTGAAGAGTAGCCTGGACTCTAATCTGTCTGTACTAGCTGAGATAATTCTCTTAATGGAGACAAAACACTTGTACGTCACTCTGGATAAGAGCATCTGCCAAATCCTGTAAATATAAATGTCAGCAGCTGAGAAACAGTGGAGATGCAGAACTTGTAGGATGCTGATCCTGCAGGAAGGGCAGCATATTTACAGAAGCAGAAAGATTGTATATATAATAAAATAAAGCCTTTAAACTTCTAGTTTAGTTAAAGTATCTGTAATGGCATGCAGTTTGTCTGTAACATAGTTGACAAACTGAGTAGTGAAAACATCATTTTCCTTTAAAATGTAAAAAAATATGTGACCCCACCAGGGAAAACCAGGCCAAAGTCACTGGGCAACTTATTGAGATATTGTGTCAATATTGTGTCACTAACATTAGTGACAAAACTTAGCCACTCAGTATTATTGCTGTAAATGAAAGATAACTCAGATATCTATCAGAGTACATAGTTTGATCAAAAACAAAACTTACATTCACAAAAAAGTTGTTTTGAAAAAAACAAATTTTGGAAAAAAAAAGAATGACTTTGACCTGGTTTTCCCTGGCGGGGTCACAAATAGTTCATGTTTACATTTTACACTGAAGGACTATATTAACTCAAACCACTGACTGTTCTACTGAGAGAGAATGTTGTTTTTTTTTCTGTTTTTTTTTTTTTTGGTGATGTGAAATGTAGCCCAAATTATAGAATGACCACAAACATATTTTCAACCACTCAACATGTGTTTGGTGTCCAAATGTGGCTTCTTTACTTTAGAACTGAATTTGTAAGGCTAACATTGCTTTGGGTCTGTCTCAATACCTTGTAAACTCTCAACAAATATGTGCCCCAGAGAAGAAGGCTCTCAATTCTTAGATACCTCAGAATGCTGCGTACTGAGATACCTTACTTTGACTGAATATCAAGAGAGCATTAGGCTCCTCATGCAATCCCACAATGCAACACAGTGCATCAGATGCCAGCAGTGCAGCCAGCAGCAGAGCAAGCAGTGATGTTTTTTAAATATGTTATTGTACATTTAATTCTACTAAACTTACTATGAAAACTAGAACAGCAGATCTTGGTGATGATATGCTGAGGTGATTTTGACAGCTGAGGTAAGTAAATGGTGGTCATGTGCAGTGGGTGGGATGATATCTATCATCACTGTCTAACTAGAGTGTCTCATTTGTCTGTCTTATAAAAGTAGAACATTGATTATTTACACAGCTGTTTACACAGACGCTGTCCAATTAGCTCACTAGGAATTGAGACAGATCTTATAACTCAAGGTGACTCGAAAAAGCTTGATTGTTTTTTATATATATATATTTGCATTTAAATATTTAATTTAATTTAATTTCAATATTTTCAATTTAAAAACAAAGTTAGATTATGTTAGAATATTTTATTTTGAAGCATGATCGGCTGATTTTACAGTACATGCAGCACACAGAACGCTAAACAGCAGCAACAATGAGCTGTTGTAGCACATGGAGCGAGGAGGAGACCAAAATGTTTAATATAATTTAGGTCTGATGAACATGTGAACAGTCAGCTTAAAAACACAAGAAAATACTGAAACGTGCAGCTTATTTTCTGAGATAATGAGAGAGAAAAGATATAACAGGATGACAGACCTAAACTAATGAAACCGCAGCAACTGTATACAAAAGTTTTTAAACACACCAGATGCACATCCTTCTACAAACCAATCAGTGTTGAGTGTAGGAAGAGGCCTACCACGTAAGTGAAGACGACAGTACGTGGGTGTGTCATAATAAAAGTCTTGGTGCGCTTGCAAAAATGCAGTGTGAAAACGAACCTAACCGGACCAAATGTATACAAAATAACAAACACACAAAATGTCTGTATGTGTGTATATATATATATATATATGTGTGTATATATATAAAACATGTGGTTTTTGTATGCCATATGCTTTTGTTGTTATTTTGTTTTGTTGGTATCTACACTGTCTAGCAGCCTTGACATCTAGCATATATAAAAATAAGATAAGCTTAAATTTGAAAGTTATGCTAAAGTTAAATATTTCTTTAATGTTGTGGCAGAGATGTTTGCTAGTGTGGATATGAACTGGACAAAATAGCATGAATAGTATGTGGCATACTAAAAACATTATGTGAATGTTTTCATGGTTTGATGTTTTGTAATGTTTGTAATATTAACATTTCAGACATTGTTTTTATAGGTAACATGTTTACATTTCAGGCATATGTTTTTATTTATTTTTATATACTTATTTTTATTTTATCTACTATTCAGTTGATGATGTAAAAACTTTTTTTAAGCTCAGAAATGTTCATTAAGAAGCACCTTTGAGAGATGCATTAATATGTTATGGAGAAATGGCCTGACCCTCTTGATGGGTGAAGTAAGCCATTAAGTAAGTTATGTAATTGTATGTTTGAGGTATATTTGATGTTTATTAGGTTTAGTTTATGTTGAAATGAAACTAAATTTGTATATGGCCGTCTATACTGATTTAAATATGTAAACTGGGGTAGATCAGACCATATTTGTATGACTTGACTTGTGACTTGCTTGACTTATAGCAGGGACTCGACTTGACTTGCTTGGTTCTCACCACAGTGACTGGGGACTTACTTGAGACTTGAAGGCAATGACTTGAGACTTGCTTGTGACTTGCACATGAGGGACTTACTCCCACCTCTGGAAGCATGAAACTAATGTCAAAACGGTTTGGACTGGAGGGTCCCTTTATCACTTATAGGGGGTCCTTTCACTCTTATAACCCCTCTCAATGAGCACTAAAAGTTAGGGGTTAGGTGCCTTGCTCAATAATACATGTGCAACTTATGTACAAAGACAGTAAATAAAGTTACAATGAGAACAGTGCATGTGTGGCCTAAAGGGGCAGTCAGTGTGCATGACTACTTTCAGTGTACTGACTGGTACATGTTTAAATAGTGGATAAGGGCTGCCAACCACTTTGGGCACAAACTCCCACGGCCTAGCGCGTTCACTAGTGTGTGTGTGTGTGTGTGTGTGTGTGTGTGTGTGTGTGTGTGTGTGTTTCATTCCACGAATAGGTTAAATGCGGAGGTCAAATTCCATTGTGTGCAAGTCACATTGGCAAGACGGTGAATCATAATGTTAATTTTAATTTTAACATCTGTGACTGGATTCATCAAGGAGTGTGTAGATAATGTGACCCACACAAAGCAAATTCTCAAACTTCCGTACCGTAAAGCGTACATGAACAGTGAACTCCACAGTCTGCTTAAAGTACAGGATGCAGCCTTCAAATCTGGCAACAGTCACGAACTTAAAACTGCCAGAAACAACGTGAGGGCTGGCATCAGCCCTGCTAAACACAAGCACAGCTTCAACACCAACTCAGACCACTGACACATGTGACAAGGTATCCAAGTAAGATCAAAGTCAGTAACTCAGTGACCACAAATGCACATGCAGCTGAATACTTTCTATGGCCACTTTGAGACCACTGCTCATGCTCAGCTAAGCACCACTGGAGTAGCAGATGATGTGAGAAAAGCTTTGATAAGCATCTCAGCTCAGAAAGTGACATGTCTAGAAGACATTCCAGGTCGTGTCCTGCAAGTGTGCACCAACCAGCTGGCTGCCACCTTCACATTTTCAACTTCTCTGTCCCTATCTACTTTAAAGCCACAGCAATCATACCAGTCCCAAAAAATATATGCATCACCCATAGTGATGAAGTGCTTTGAGAGAACTCTTCATAGCATTCTGGACCCCTATCAGTTTGCCAACTGCACAAACAGATCTACTGATGATATTGTCTCTCTGGCCAGACACACTCCACTCTACCACCTGCATGGAGCCAACACCTACATTAGAATTCTGTTTATTGACTTCAGCTCTGCCTTCAATACCATCAGATACACTCTTAGAATAAGTCCCATACTGTGTCTAGCTGGATTGTGAACATTCTCACTTGAAGACCACAGTCTGTTGGGTTTCCACACTTCTTTCTTCCTCACATTCAGCACAGGACATCCACAAGGCTGTGTCCTCTCATCCTCTACACACTGTACACCTATGACTGCATCCCAAAATACACTTACAACACCATCAAGTTTACTGATGGCACAAAAATAGTCAACAACATCACCAACAATGATGAGGGACCATATAGGGAGGAAGTGAAGCTCTTTACACAGTGGTGCACTTCCAGCAACCTCTCGATCAATGTTATCAAAACCAACGAGATGATTGTTGACTACAGGAGGGGGAGAGGGGTGCACACACCACATGAGCACTGAGGGGATGATGGTGGAAAATATGAGCAGCTTCAAGTTCATTGGTGTTCACATAGCTGATGATCTCAGCTGGTCACTCAACACATTACACATCATCAGAAAGGCCCAACAATGCCTCCATTTCCTCCAGAGGCTGAGAAGAGTCAACCTGCCACCACAGCTCCTCTGCAACATCAACAGTTCCACTGTGGCGAGCATCCTGACCAGCTGCATGGCAGCCTGGTAAGGCAGTGCCACTGCAGCTGAACACAAGGCCCTGCAGAGGGTGGTGCATACTGCCTCACACCTCACTGCAGCTGCCCTTCCACCCATACAAGACATCTAAAACGAGATGTTAGAGGAAGGCCAGCAGAATCTCCTCTGACCCCACACACTGACACTGTCACTTCCTGTTTCAGTCTCTGCCATCTGGAAAGAGGTACCAGAACAATCCAGTCAGAACTACCAGGTTCAAGAACAGTTTTTATCCATGAGCTGTTAAACTGGTCACACCAGCAGCACCCATCAGAACATGAACACACACAAGATGGACTTACTGATCTAATTCTGTTCTCTAAATCCAGTTTATCATGTCTACACACTCAAGAGACTGTACACACTCTGCACTTTAGTCTCTTTACTTGAATATTTAAGCTTTATATTCTGTACACATGCACATTTGTACTTAAGCTGTATATTTGTATAGTGGACATATTTATTCTTTTTTTTTAACTAGAGTTTGCATTTTTACTTATCTCTACCTCTACATGAGGACCTCCTACATATTCTGTATTTACCGTATGAGCACCTTATCTTTGTCTTTTTTATTGCACCATTAGTAGCCTGACAGTGTTTTGTTATACTCTACCCAGACAGCAAAATTATTCTGGCCCACATCCCCCATTTTCATTTGACCCACTTGCCACATGGATTAATGCCACTTTGGTGGACTGCTTCCTGTTGCAAGATGTGGGCCACATATATGCCAGATTAGGGCCACATATGAGCCAAATGTGAAGCACACACAACTGGGCCAAATCTGGTAACATCTGGTAGGTAACACTGTCATTTCTCTGCCAAAAGTGGACCACATCTGTTATGGTGCATGTGGGCCAATTGTGCATTTTCAATGTGAAGGTCACATTTGGTTCACATGCAGTTTGCCATGCCGACAGTGGGTCAGCAGTGCCATTTCTCAGTGAGAACAGCCCTGTATTGGTATAATGACAATAACGTTGAATCTAATTTAACTGAATGAATTGTACACAGTTTGTATGTCTTTATTGCATCAAGCTTAGTTAATACTGTTTATGGAGTCAGATTAAGTAACAATACTCTTTAGCCATTAAATGTAATAAGATTACAATAATCTCTAATTCATTATATTACTACTTACTACAAAGAGCAGTAGTGACATTTCTTCTTTTTGTCCACTTGTTGGCAGCACTGGCAGGCCCTGCTGCATTTTATGGCTTTCTTGACGCCATCTCACCCCTCCCAGAATGTTTTTGTAAATTACAGTATTATAGAAAAAATGCATTATTTTGTACCACGTAGCCCCCAACCATACTGTTACGTATACATGCATCACTATGGTATCCGTGAGCTTGATAGAGTGTATTGAATTTGGAATATGATTTGCTGCAGTGATTCATTATGAAATTGCATGACAAAGGCAGCATTTAGTTTCTCTCCTTTTACACTGTAATGACAGAATCCTGCATCCTCATGCTGGCTGGTGTGTTTAGTGCCAGTTACTGCCTTTGTTTCCACATCAGTTTGTTTTTCATAATGCATCCAGCTCATGAAACATTTTAAAGATGGACTCTGAATAGAATGTCAAAGCCACCATATGTCCAATTAACGAAGGACAAAATCTGCAGTCATGTGAGTGCACGCGTGTGCGTGCTTCTGACGTACAGATAAGGACACTTCATCATTTTCTGGAAAATCATTCCCAATACATCTCAAGGACGAGCATATGCTGTCACTATAAGTGGAATATGAGTAAATAGCTTTTGTTCTGGAACACTACTCTCAGGATTTCATTATTCTTCATTATGCCAAGTGGCCCAGTGCATGAAGATCCAACATCAGTGGATTATAATCACACTCCTTCATGAGGACACTCAGCATTCACCTCAACATTACTGAATGTCACCAGTCTGCTGTATGTATGCTTATTTGTGAATCAGCCTCCTTCAGAAGAAAATATAAGCAAACATAATTATTAAGAAGAGGTATAAGCTTAAAATTTAAGTAGACTTATATAAGTAGTTATTACAACCAGGAACTCCCCTACGAGTAAGGACAGTGACTGTTAGCATTTTAGATTTGACCTGGTACAATTCAGCAGATTTTTAATTCAGTTATTAATCTGATAAATGAAGTTCAGTGCAAATAAAATTTCAACAAGTAATTCAACAGTTGTAAACAAAATGTTTTGGGCTGAAATGCTGAATTATAGACTAATGTCAAGATTATTACATACATTTTTTAAATTAGTGCATTCAAAATATTTGTATATAAAAAATAAGGTTGTGTTCATAATTTCATTATAAGAGATAAACTCATACATTTATTGTCATTACACATAGAGTGACATTGCATTTTTTGTTTTACTGCTGATCAGTAAGATTTATACTGTATATACTTTTGCACATTCAGTGTTTTTTTCATGATGTAAAAATGTTCTGTATTGTAGATTAATACTAAAGTCATCTAAACTATGAATAAATACATCTGTAATTATTTAGTAAACAAACAAGTAAACAAAGCATAATATGTTGATATTTGACATTCTTCACATTAGGCACCTCTTACTTAGATGCAGCTTTCTTGGCATTTTCTCAGTCAGCTTTATGAGGTAGTCACCTGGAATGGCTTTCAGTTAACAGCTGTGTCTTGTCAAGAGTTCATGACTTGCATTTCTTGCCTCTTAATGTGTTTGAGACATCAGTTGTGTGTCTACTTTGAAGTAAAATCTAAAACATGTTTTAGTTTGTTTAACACTTTTATATTTACTACATGATTCATTATGTGTTCACTCAGAGTCTGGATAAATTCAGTGTTCATTTACAGTGTAGATAAAACAAAGAAAAACATTGACTGAGAAGGTACAAGTATATCCAAACGTTTGAATGGTACTATGCGTAGGGGTTATAGTTCACCTTGACTTTCTCCCTCTATCTCTCCATGTCTCAGTCTCTACACTCTCTGTCCAGTTAGGAGGCAGAGATGTGGCTTTGTTTTTATTTCCTCTGGGATTTAGAGGGGTTTTAATGACCAGGGGAGGAGGCCCGCTGGTAAACCCGCTAGCCATTGGGACTACAATCTGATTTTATTGCCGTGTTGTGGTACGGTGGCCCCTCCTCCCGGGTTATGGCGAAACCAGGCTGTGGTTGGTCCCTGTATCAACGCAGGACTCTGGCAGAAGGGGGCAAAATCAAGTGTCAAGTCAAGTGACTATGGGGGCTACTGGATAGTGTAGAGTCACAGCCCTCATGCACTCAAGGTCAGTTTGTTTTTTGTTTGAGCTACATTGAGGAAAATAAGTATTTGAACACCCTTTGAATTTGCAAGTTCTCCCACTTAGAAATCATGGAGGGGTCTGAAATCCCAGTCGTCCTGTCCCATGT
>BRDA01058874.1:0-15064 GCA_036984385.1 Crenuchus spilurus
AACAGGGAGGATTTGTTCATCGTTAGGCTAACGTTAGGTTGGAACGTTATATCTAGGTTTGTTCAAACTTTAGTCAAAACCTTCAAAGAACGTTCCAGGAACGTTGCCATTTCACAGAACCATGCAAGAACGAATGTTCCCCGTTTGTCACCTGACCGGGTGTATAACAACATTAAGGGAATGTTCAAAGAACATTCTAACGTAATGTTCACACCTAACGTTCTGATAACCAAGCAAGAACTCCACACCATAACGTTCTGTAAACATTAGCATAACCTAAATGGAACTTTCTCGCAATGTTCTTGCAACATTCTTGTGTTAACTGGGCTGTCCTGTTTGCAGAATTTGAGGAATTTACAGTGATCTCCGTTGTTGGAGAAACATGCATGACAATCATTCCAGAGGTCTCCTAAATTTATGGAAAGTCATTCTGATTGTACACGGCGTGTGTTGTGTTTTTTTTTTAAAAAGCAATTCTATCAATATACCTAAGGCCTGGAAAACATGTCTGACAGCACTATGTAACAGCTAGAGAGCATTTTATTTCTTGTCATAGTACAAATATGACAGTTCTGCTTTCATATTAAATAAAATATGTCAAATGTCTTAAAAGTTGGTTACACAGTAAATCTGCCAGTGTTAAATCAACACTATTAGAGTTAAATTAACACTGAGAGTGTTACATTTTGACACCCTCAGTGTTAATTTAACTCTAATAGTGTTGATTTAACACTGGAAGATTTACTGTGTACTCTGTTAAAAGCTCTACAAACAGTGAAGTTTTATCAAAGTTAGGTGCACTTTTAAGCATAACAAGTCTTCTTTAGATGAAAAAAAAATGCCTTACTTAAAAATACACCTAGTTCAAAGACATTTGTTTTTAATAGATCCTCTGCAAGGAGTAAACATATATAACGAAATATAAAAATATAACATTTTCTGTTCATTTCAGTGCATGTTTTTAATTAATTTGCTGCATTTGACAAGCGTAAACTACAATTTGTTAATGTTAAATTTAGCAAAAAAATATATTAAAGCTGCAAACTCAAACCTCAGTATATTTAAATGTCAACCTCTGGAAACTCGCTAAACTCATTAAGTAAAGTGAAACTGAATGATATATGAAAGCATAGTATGGCTAATAAAAGTTTATTATTTATTTTAAAAATATATATTTTTATTTAAAAAATTTATTATTTAAGTTTATTAAGTTAGTTATTTATTAAGTTAATTATATTATATCACTGTCCACAGAAAATATCTCCAGAATAGTAATTTTAGTTTTTTTTTTGGGGGGGGGGCTAAAACGATCTTTCGATCTTTACTTTCAGTGTAAGTTAATGTAAAGTGATGTAATTCAATGCAATTTTGGAGCATTTCTATTAGTCTGATCATCGTGAAATTTTCACAGTGTAAAGGATGTCAGTTCATACTATGCAAAATAAAAAAAAAACTAAAAATTCACAAAAGAGATGTCAGATAGAGACAATCTGCAAAGAGAGCAAAGCCAATGTACGACTTACGCAGCTACATTAGAATAGTGTTACAACATGAACTTGACTTCCACGGGTTCATATATATACGTATACAACCATTAAGTGACCTCTGCAGCATGTTTTGGGCAAAAAGGTATAAGCTTTGAGTGTTTCTGTGGTTTCTTGGCATCAGCGCAGTGAGAGTAGAGTAGGTGTAGCATGGCATGGTATCTTTGAGCCTCTGATACTTCAATACTTTCTGGGTGTGTGAATGAGAGGGAGAGGAGGAGAGAGTGAGCTACTTGGTAATTAAATCTGCTATATATAGCCCCCAAAGCCCACATTTATAATGGGAGGTATCTCTCTTCTAATGTGGCACTATCTGCAATGTGATATCATTAGGGGGAAAATGGTTTGTAGCCTTAAGCAGACAGGCTGTCTGTGTGGGGCTGGAGAATGTGCGATAGCACAAATCTCTTTCTCGTCTCTCTACTGCTTTCTCTTCCTCTCTCCTCCTCCCATCTCGCCTCTGCTCCTCCACTTCCTCACCTCCCCTCCTCCTCCTCCTCCTCTCTCCAGCTATCATGACCTGTGTTAATGAAGTTAATTGAATCTAAGATCAATAATGCTTAATTATTGCGATTTGACATGCACAGACAAATTGGTGGGGAGGCTAGACGAGTATGCGTGTACGTGCACGAGTGTGTGTGTGTGTGTGTGTGTTTGAGAAAAAAAAAAAGAGTGTGTCCACACTGGGGTGGGCAAGGGGGCATGGCTAGATGGAGGGAGAGAGGGAGAGAGGGAGCGGACACAGGCGTGCCATCGATCCCAGAGAGACGCCCATCGACCAGGCCCTCTGACGGATGGAGGCACCACTCCAAGGCTAGAGAAAGAGAGGGAGAGGGGCCTAAATACCTTGCCTTGTCTGGTCCTGCACTGAAAGAAGAGATGTACGGCTGTCATGATTAAAAGCAAATGTGGTAAAAATAAAAAGACATTTATCTTCTCACTGAGTTTACATTTACATGGATTTAGTCAATATTTGCCATCGTTCATGCTTTTATAGAATCGTTTTGGACACCTCATATATCTGAAATGGTACTCAATTGAAGTTAATGGAATTTATATCAAAGCATCTTTAACTTGGGCCTTTGCAAATGATGTACAAGGTTTTGATCTTTGCTCAAACATCACATTACAATCTTTACATGGCTTTTCTTATTGGTCAGTTAAATCTGCAAGTCTTATGCACGGTGCATTCGGTGTTTTTTGATTGCCAGCCCTAATATGACACATACAATTGACAATTGATTCTAATGTATTGTTATTCATTTCCATGTGAACACAATATGCTACATTGTGTTGATGTGGTATATTTTATTTACGCTGAAACGATGCACACATCTAAATCCAGTAAAATCGATGGCTCACTTTCTCTCAGTGTGCCCTATAGGCCATCCTCCAGTGTAGTAGTAGTAGAGAGAGAGAGAGAATGGAAGAGAGAGGAGGAATAATGGTATTAGACGATGGCCCTATTACCTATGGAATTACTCAGGCCTTGTTTACAGCCTGCATGGTGCTTAGTGATTGTTAATTACAAGGGCTACAGGGCCAGCAGCTGTGTAACAACATGTACTTTTCCTAATTGTCCCAACACACTTAGCAGGAGGCTAGCCATTCTTAGCCACTCTTATTTACACTGAGGGGTCGGGAATGTGGCGATATGTTACCGTGATAAATTATGACACTTTCATGTGCACTTTACTGAATATGTTTGTGTATACTGTCAGTACTCCTAGAACATAAAACATTGAATTAGACCAATTAAAGAGGGTGTGTAAACCATAACAATCTGTGTATTATTATGTAATAACAAGTAACAATTGAATTGAATGGTATTGTTTGATTTTCTATTAATTATTATTTTTTATTTTATATGATTATTTCAGATTTTTTTTTATCTTTTGTTCATTTGAAAACAGGCTAGTTTATTTAGGCAAATAATAATAATAATAATAATAATAATAATAATAATAATAATAATAATAATAATAATAATAATAATATTATTTATTGTTATTATTATTATTGTTATTGTTAGAATAATAATAATAATAATAATAATAATAATAATAATAATAATAATTATTATTATTATTATTATTATTATTATTATTATTATTATTATAACACGTTGCATCCATGTTCATAAGGCTGTGCATTGGCAAGAACCTGGCGATACTCTATGTATCATGATACAGATGCTACGATTAAATTTTTTCTGATATATTGTGATACAAGCAAGATGATATATTACAATATATTACCTAATATTATTAAAAAATACACCGCAATATGCATAAAATGAAATTATAATGAAAATGGTCTAATGGAGAATAGATCGCTACATTGCTATCTATTGGCCGGAGGTTTAAACAACACAAAATGAAACATTTACCACCAGTCTTCAGATGCAAACTCTTGAAAAATCAATACTGTATACTGAGAATTGATACAATATCAGAAAACATTGTGATACTTCTGTCTTTCAATATTTTCAAAATATTTTTGCTATTGATTGTTTTATCAGACAGCTAAATACTGTCACATCACCAAAATGTCTCTAAGCATCATGATGCTTATGTTTTTCCCATTTTGCCCACTTTCATTTACGTCATGGCCTCTATTCAAACTGTGCCACCTGCACCACCTTGAACCTCTCTGCTGTTTAGGCCGCGAGTGCTGGAGGAGTGAGTGATGCCGGTCGACAGTGAGGGAGAGAGGAGGCAGGCTGGATTAGAGTACAGATAGAGCCAGGGAGGTGCTGCAGCAGCAGCTGAACACAGACCGGGTAAACACAGACGCTAGCACAACTAATCGCCAGCTCATGCCACTCAGCGGGAGAGCCTCTGACAGTCTGTGCATGTGTGTGTGTTAGAGAGAGTGTGTGTGTGTGTGTTTACACACCCCCGCTCTCTCTCTCTGCTAGTGCATGACAACCGGTAACCACTCTGGAGAACAGTGCTTCCCCCACCAAGCTCCTTAACACTCCCGCTAAAGTGTCGAGACTCAAAAGCCGACAGCCTCCAACACACACTTACACACACACGGGGGGACACACTTATACATTTCAATCCTGCAAAATATTGCAGCACTGCAAGATTTGCATTTATGAACAAACAGGGAGGAATTTAGGTTCCATCGCTGTAGTTGGTTAGTGAACACTATCAGCTAATACTAATCCAACAGTTTTGGCCGAAGATAAAATGCCAGTATTGCTTTGTTGTATATTGTAATTAATTATTTTGCTTTTATTTAATCATTTCTTGCTCTTCTGCATAAATTTATACAGTACCAGTCAAATTTTGGACACAGCTTCTGGACACTCAGTGGTTTATTGTTATTTAAAAATGTTCTGCATTGTAGATTAATACTGAAGTCATCCAAACTATGAATAAATACATCTGTAATTATTTAGTAAACAAACAAGTAAACAATCCAGAATATGTTTATATTTTACATTCTTGCTTAGATGCAGCTTTCTTGGCATTTTCTCAGTCAGCTTTATGAGGTAGTCACCTGGAATGTCTTTCAGTTAACAGCTGTGTCTTGTTAAGAGCTCATGACTTGCATTTATTGCCTCTTAATGTGTTTGAGACATCAGTTGTGTGTGTACTTTGAAGAATCTAAAACATATTTTGGTTTGTTTAACACTTTTAAGTTTACTACATGATTCCTTATGTGTTCCTTCATAGTCTGGATGACTTCAGTGTTAATTTACAATGTAGTACAAAGTAAAAACACTGAATGAGATGGTGTGTCCAAACTTTTGTTGTTAAGATGCAACAGCTACAGACTGAACTGATTAACACAAAAGACAAAGTCACCATGGTCAAAAAACAAAAACAACTTTAGCATCCTTTAGCATGATCACCCGTTACATGAAGATAAGTCATGAAAACTGAGAACTATTAAACAGAAGCTAACAAAACTGCTAATAATGCTGGAAAAGTAGAGCTAGTGCACTAGTACAACATTACACTTACACTTATAGTGACCAATTTCAAGCCATTGTTGTAGCTCATGAAAATAAAAAAATGCAGAATCTCAAATGATAAAAATATTTAATATAAAGTAAATTACTACTTTACATAAATATAAAATATATGTCGGATGACCTTTTTGAGTGAAATAATGAACACAAGCTTTTATTTGCAGAAAGTGTTAAACAAACCAAAATATGTTTTAGATTATTCAAAGTAGACACACAACTGATGTCTCAAACACATTAAGAGGCAATAAATGCAAGTCATGAGCTCTTGACAAGACACAGCTGTTAACTGAAAGCCATTCCAGGTGACTACCTCATAAAGCTGACTGAGAAAATGCCAAGAAAGCTGCCATCTAAGCAAGAGGTGCCTACTGTGAAGAATGTCAAATATAAACATATTCTGGTTTGTTTACTTGTTTGTTTACTAAATAATTACAGATGTGTTTATTCATAGTTTAGATGACTTTAATATTAATCTACATTGCAGACCAGAAGATGTCCAAACTATATAATATTATATTAAATTTATTTATAATTTGTTTCCATGGGAACATGATAATGTGAAACAACATCAGATGGCATTTGGCAAAGCAGGTCACTGCACTTTGATAAAATAATGAGAAGCAAGGCTTTTGTCTTTTAAATGATAAGATATAATCATTAATGTTTTTTTGATTTTTTGATCTTCTTAAAATCACTATGAGTATGTAATGGTATGTTTTGCTTGGACCCTTTGAAAGTGAAAGAGGAAGAGGATGGCCAGCAACTGGACGGATGGATACAATCCAATCAGTGGAATCATGAATGAATCAATAAGAAATCTGAAGACCCAAACAGAAGACGGGACGTTCTGGAGAAACACTACCCTTTAGGTTGCCAGTGGTCAGAATCGACTTTGACGGCACTTAATAATGTTTTGCCAAAGTTTGCTCGGTCAGGCCTGGCCCCCAATCATGTTTTAGGTTTAAAAACCACGGAGAGCAAGTTGACGATCCTCTGTTTAACCCTGAATCGGAGTGATTAAGCAAACAATGTCATCTCTGACTGTTAAAATAACCAGCAAACAGAAACGTTATTTGATCACTGACTTCAATCATGTATCATACAGGCGGCGTTCAAAAACACTTTTGTTGACAGAATCATTTTGGAGCCACATCACATCACAAAATGATTTCCAATCAAAATGTTACATGTGCTTCTTGGATCGTTTCCTCCAAATATTTGAACCCTGAGGGTAAAACAGCATAACGTAGATATTCTCAAGGGTAAACACACACACACACACACACAAAAACACACAGATACACTGCTTCTACACATCACCCAGACTGCTATCATTCACTCTCTCTAATATCAACATCATTCTAGTGTCCCCACATCTCATGCCAACACACACACACAACATACACACAACACAGTGCCTCTGTAATCAGAGCTGCATAAGCTGTCTTTATGCTGTACTTCTAATAGAGAGCTATTTACAGAGCACTATAGCCTCCACACATTCTACTAACAAATCCCCATAAATCCCCTCTTTGATAAAGCACACCCCAGGTAAAAAGTTGATGTGTATATATAGCTTGTTTATATGTCTATGTAGCATTGTAGCATCATTATTATTACCTATTTGCCATATTATAAATCCTTGTATTCAAATTTTCATTATCAACAAATGTAGACCTCTAAAAATAACATCAATTACTATCCACAGTTGTTAGTTCTCACAGTCATATTTTATGTTTGTTTTGAAGCATTCATAAAAAGCATTCACAGAAAACACAATTTTGAACATCAGGAGTCCTACGGTAATAAAAAATGTAGTTGCTCCACCTTTAGGGGGCAGCAGTGAGTATCGTAGAGCACTTCAGACAAGCATTTCAATAAGCTGTGAAAGGAATACTATTGAAACCAAGGTACACTGAACCTCAGTTATCGTTTGCCCTGGTTATCGTACAACTCGGTTACTGTCGAATTTTTTCAGAGAATTTTTGTCCCAGTTATCATCCATTGACCCAGTTTTCATCAGCGTGCCCACATGACTCTCTGCTAATTTCGCACCCATGCATTCATCACTCACTCATGTGTTCAACGTTCATTCTGGCTTTGTTCAGACAGAAGCTGAAGAGGTAAAAACAAATGAAAACACGTCCACTAAAGCGATGGCATGCAGCGCTACCGCCTCAAAATGAGTTTTAAAAAATAGTGGCCAAGAACGGGTGGACCACACCCGCATGATCTAAAACGGAGCGTAACCCTTAAGAGTGATGTTAAATATTCATTTATCCATTTCATTAGCCTTTTGTATTTATTTCTCATTGTGTTCTGTATGTAAAACTATAGTTATTCTATATAAAATTTATTTTTGTTAATATTTTGGAGTGTCTGGAACAAATTAATTGGATTTACATTATTTCTTATGAGAAATACTGCTTCAGTTATTGTTGGTTTCCGTTATCATCAGGCACTTGAGAACAAATTATTGATGAAAACTGAGGTTCCACTGTATAGTTAAAATCAAAGACATTTTAACATACTGTAACATAAACATAACATACTGTATATTCAACACAACACCATAATACTGTAGCAGAATAAAAATGTTCTTAAATTTAGGTTGCAACTTTAATGCATGCTAATTTTATTGTAAGCTACTGGCCCAGTAATCACGACATTGTTAGTCATCATAATTCCCTACTTCCATGATGAAGACATGGAAGGTGTAATGAGCTATGAAATTAGCACTATTTTTTATGCTTTTTTAAGAAAATTTGAACGTCTAATGATCACCTTTAGAGGGCAGTGGTGAGTAAAGTAGTCAATGCATATAATTAACAAATTGTTAATTATTTATACGATTCATTGTAAAGACTAGAATATTGTGTGACCCAAACAAATCATATGACCAGTCCATGTGAAACTGCAAAATTCCTATCAGTGCATGTAAATGTTCCAAAAATAAAAAGGGCTTTTTTGTGTGTGAACAGCATCAATGCTTGTTCGTCTCCCTTCTTGTTCTTTTGTTTCTCACGGCTACAGCGACTGGACGCTTTTGTCTTGGGTCACTCAGCCTCCGTTAATTAATTAACACTCCACAAGAGGGACAATTATTAAAGATGTTTCTGAACAAGAGAATGATTGAGCTGTAGAGAGCAATAATAGCCGAACACACTCATACACGCCCTCTAACACACAGGCATTTCTATTTTAAAAATCACATTCTCCACTCATACAAAGAAATGACAAATTAGAGACATCCTCTCCAAATAATATGCTGGGCCAAGCTGTCTGGAAAAGTTCCTACAATGTTCGGGAACACGTCATAACCTCACAATAGAGCCTCAATCCAGCGTTTAAGCAAGGCTGGCTGTGTGAACCCCATGAGCAATACTGCAGGATATCACTCCGCCACTTTCCTCCCTGTGTCAGCACTGATTGAGGTCGCCTCTCTCAACATTGAGGGAATGTTCTAGAAAACTGGCTGGGCGGCAGGTGTTTCCTGGATGAGATTCAATGAGGTTAGAGGGTGTGTGGTATGTGGGTGGTAATGGGTTAACCATATATCTGTGAGTATTTCCATGGCCTTCAAAAATCAATACAGTAAACGGCTTTCTATCTGTCCATCATCTCCTCTCGTCTTCAAATGGACAGCCAGGTTAGGGCCTGGAGCCTTTAATGGGGAATGTGTCTGGGCACTCGTGCAGTATTTAGTCTTCACTCTGTCAGATGTGTGTGTGCTTGTTTTGTTTGTGTTTACAGAACATCCTCAGTTACCAATTTCCTACCTCGTGAGGACATTTTTTTACAGTTTTTTTTACAAGAAAAAAGCAGTAACCATGTTGAGATACAGATGCCAAAAATGTTTTTTACAGTGCTTTAGCTGTCAATTCCAAAATAATAACTTTTTTGGGGGCATTGTGTGAAAATGCCAGCCGGACTTTGCACTGTGTGCACATTTCATGATCACTGGACCAATAGAAGTGCTATAAAATTAAAATTTCTACATTGGCTTCCATAGACTGATCAGCCATAAGAGTAAAAATAGAGCATGTGATGGCCTGGGATTTATACAGTAAGCAAACATTACATATTCATAGATGATGTGCTGGATGCTGGAGAAACATGCATGCAGACCTGAGCCACTTTGACAAGGATCAAATAGTTATGGGCAGTCCAGTGGATTGGAGCATCTCTCACTTGGTAACAAGTGGGATGCTCAAGGCCAATATATACCAACCAAATACCCAAATATTTTAACTAAAAAAACCCAAAAAACAAAGATTTTAACTCAAAAAACTAAAAAAAAACACACAAAAAAACACATAAAAACAAAGATTTTAACTCAAAAAACAAAAAAAAACAAGATTTTAACAACAAAAAATATTTTAACTAAAAAAAACAAACAAAAAAAACCCCCAAAGATTTTAACTAAAAAAAAACAAAAAAACACAAAAAAGACCTAAAATTTTAACTCAAAAAACAAAAAAAAACAAGATTTTAACAACAAAAAAGATTTTAACTAAAAAAACCTAAAAAAAACCCCAAATATTTTAATTTAAAAACCTAAAAAAAGACTTTAACTCAATTGCACATCTGTAGCAAATCTGATCCATTGTGAAAACATACAGGATCTGCTGTTAGTGTCTTGTTGCCAGATAATGCAGAACGCCTTCAAAGGGACTGTCTGTGATATGTTTTAGTGACAGACAGCATATTAGCCATACATGCACACTGGTTTATTATGCATGTGTACTACACAAAAAACATGTCTTGGACAGAGGTTGTTCTTCAGCTGTGCAAGAAGTAGCTCTAGGAGGTGAAATCAGTGTAGGGTCAGAACTTTAGTGCATGATCCCATTTTATTCCCATGATGCTCAGCTTTGATGTAATGATTGCTCAACATATATAGTGTTGTGTCTCTATACATATAAACTAATGTATATGTATGTGTGTGTAATCCTTTGTGTAACCATGTGCACTGCAACAAAGTCCTCTAACACAGTATGTTTGGGGTCTTTGGGGGGGGGTTGAGCTCCAGCAAATTATCCACCCGCTTGCCTTTGTTATTCGGATGTACGCCACTTGGAGCAGTCACATTCCTAAAGTGCAGGGCAACCAGAGGTCACACACACACACACACACACACAAACACACACACCACAGAGGGATATCCCAGGAGAGAGAGTGAGGGGTGGTTCTGCCTAGATGAGAGTGTATGATATTCCTCTCTCCATTATTCCATGTGAATCACCGACTTTTTTTCTCTCTCTGTTTATCCAACACACGGTTTCTCTTTCAGCATTTCTCTGCATCCCTCCTCCTTTATTCTATCTCAGTGCATTTTTTCTCCTTTCTCTCTCTCTCTCTCTCTCTCTCTCTCTCTCCCTCTCTCTCTCTCCCACACAGAATCACAGGGCTGTGTCAGTCTCCCATTAGAGAGGGTTGCAGGGTAATGGGAGAGAACAGATCTGGCTTGCTGTGATCCCTAGGGCCTCGCTTAGCTAGGCTACCATACACACACACACACACACACAGAGTTACATGAGCACAGAAAAAACATACAAAATGCAGTAGACCTAACACGAAAACTGCATGTTCAAAATAGCCAAAACACGGTGGTCCCAACCAAACAGTAAAAAGCACATCAACAGAAACTTCTCGCAATAAAAACACACACAGACACACTCTGTCTCTTCCGTATATATGAGCTCTAGGCCTTGGCAGCAAAATAATAGGCATTTCCCAACCCATAATGCTGGGTGTTAGCCAGTGGCGGCTCGCTGATTTAGGAACTAGGTAGAGACGTCAATCTGAGGGGTCTTGGAGGAAGTGGGGAAGCGAGTGAGAGAGGGAGAGAAAAATAGAGAGAGAGAGAGAGAGAGAGAAGCTCCTAATGGGGGCCTTGCAGTCATCTAGGCGCTGCCTTTCTGCCTCTTTCCATTCAGCATGTCACAGGATATCCATTACCTGCCAGTCTCCTCTGATCTCTTTGGACAGCTCTGATCAAAAGATGTCATTTGACCTACTCGCCCAGCCCGGGCCAGGGAGGGATGTGTAGTGGGGGCGCGGAGAGGGCGGGAGGGCTCCCTCGCCCGCAAATAAAACGACATCATCGCTTCAGTGTCCCGTCATGTTCTCCGGATGATTATGATAATGGCGGATCTGTCATGGCACGAACGGACAGGGGCGGCCAGTGCCGCTAATGCGTGGGATATAGCCTCTCTCTCTCTCTCTCTCTCTCTCTCTCTCTATGCCTCTCTCGCTCCTGTCCTCCTCGTGATTGGGTCGACTCGCTCTGCTCTTGTATTTTTTTTATATATATTTTTTTCTCCCTGTTCCTCTTCTGTCGGAGGCACCTGAGAGGCAAGCCCTGCTTGTTGAGGATGTCAGGGTTAATCTGGCCGCGTCGAACGGGCAAACAGAAAGAGATTTGCTTTATTCTGATTTAGAGGCGGACAGGCCGCGAGCTCGGGATGGCTTCTGAGCAGGCCTGATTGCCTATGATATTGCAGGTGCTACATTCGATAGCGCACTCGCTGAGCTACAAGGGTGGACATCAAACCAGACACATAATCTAAACACGAGCATGCACACAAACAAAGGCCTGGCGCTTTGCTCTCCCTCCCCGAACGCTGGCCCAACACACAATGCAGGGAAATGGAAGAAAACGAGCAGCAACCCCAAAGCGGACGGCACACTGCAACTTGGAGCCGGCTGTGTTGGGGCAATAAAAGGCTAGGAAACACGTTGGGTTTTAGAGGAGAGAAAAACGGCGCGCAATAAAGCAGGAAAGCAGCAGTGCTCCGAGGCAATTTAGACTGCAAAACACAAACCATTAAGTTTGTGCATTATCTTTTAATTTAATCTGGAATGATTTATAATCCATCACGCAAGGCTTCAACCATATCCAATTATTCTCCGTGCCTTGATTGACAACAAAGGTGATTTATTAAGCTAATAAAAACTGATGTGCACCCGAACAACCCTCCCCTCCTCCCCCATTCACCCCCCCCAACCAGCCCCCACTCCCCAGACATAACCAGCCGGACGGAGACAGTAAAGAGACACTCGTCCTTTACGGTTAAAACAGACGGGTCCTCACTGTCCTTGGTACAGGTCTGGGGTCAGTTCAGTACTTCTGACTGGAAGGTTGACATTAAAAGCCAGGAAGACAGAAATGGATGGCTCTCCTCAGTACAGAGGCAGAAATGTTTCGTTACGAGTCATTTACTCAGATTACGTTCAATGACCTGCAAATACACCACTCAGCGATTCATATCTACAAACCCTTTTATATCTAAGATTATGACTCATTTATTATTCTTACATCCTGTCGTACTATGGCCTATACAGTAACTATAGTGAAACTAATATGCAAATGAGGTAGCTATGAGGCAATGGGACCTGTCTGGAGTTTAAGACATTAAGATATCATATTTTTGACTTTAACATAACAAGATTGCATTTTATGTAGTTCTACTACAAAAACGTAACTAAGTAACATGTAAGTAATGTATGTAACATGTAAGTAATGTAAGTAATGTGTAAGTAACATCTGCATTATGTAAGTAATGTAATATGCCAGTATGTAATATATGTATGTAAGTCAAATATGTAATATGCAATATGTAAGTAATTTAATATGTAAGAAAGTAACTAAGTAACATGTAAGTAATGTCTGTAATTTGTAATTTATGTATGTAACATGTAAGTAATGTCTGTAATATGTAATATATGTATGTAACATGTAAGTAATGTCTGTAATAAGTAATTTATGTATGTAACATGTAAGTAATGTCTGTAATATGTAATTTATATATGTAATATGTAAGTAATGTAAAAAAGTAACCAAGTAACTTGTAAGTAATGTCTGTATTATGTAATTTATGTATGTAACATGTAAGTAATGTAAAAAAGTAACCAAGTAACATGTAAGTAATGTCTGTAATTTGTAATTTATGTATGTAATATGTAAGTAATGTAAAAAAGTTACTAAGTAACATGTGATTAATGTATGTATTATGTAATTTATGTATGTAACATGTAAGTAATGTCTGTAATATGTAATTTATGTATGTAATGTGTAAGTAATGTTTGTAATTTGTAATTTATGTATGTAATATGTAAGTAATGTAAAAAAGTAACTAACATGTAAGTAATGTCTGTATTGTGTAATTTATGTATGTAATGTGTAGTATGTCTGTCTGTAATATGTAATTTATGTATGTAACATGTAAGTAATGTAAAAAAGTAACCAAGTAACTTGTAAGTAATGTCTGTAAAATGTAATTTATGTATGTAACATGTAAGTAATGTAAAAAAGTAACCAAGTAACTTGTAAGTAATGTCTGTAATATGTAATTTATGTATGTAACATGTAAGTAATGTAAAAAAGTAACCAAGTAACATGTAAGTAATGTCTGTAATATGTAATTTATGTATGTACTGTGTAAGTAATGTCTGTAATTTGTAATTTATGTATGTAATATGTAAGTAATGTAAAAATTAACCTAGTAACTTGTGATTAATGTATGTATTATGTAATTTATCTATGTAATATGTAAGTAATGTCTGTAATATATATATATATTATGTATGTAGTGTGTAAGTAATATATGTAACATATATGTAGTTATAAGAATGAGGACTGTAAGTCTGGCCATGCCTGAAGTTTAAAGCATTAAGATATCATCATATGTTCTTGACTTTAATGTAAGAAGATTGTATTCTATATAATTCTGGACCATTTGTATTGGTCTATTCTTGGTGAAATACTCTCAGAATATAAAGGGCAGCTGGCATTTTCAAAGGGTGTAGAAAAAGCAGACAAGGTTTTGATAAGACAGAAACAATATAGAGCCTTAGAGAAGAAAAAAGTGATGGAAAGTCTTGTCAAAAAGGATTTGAACATCCCCCAGTGTTCCAGGGTTTGATGCACACAAACTGGTTAAATTAACAGCAGGGTAATTCAGATGAGGCTTGCTTATTTGTTTACTCCGAGAAAGCGCAAATCCACAGGAACAGATCAGAAAAAAGTCTCTTCAAGGGTATGACTGTGACAGAGAGAGAGAGAGAGAGAGAGAGAGAGAAAGAGAGAGAGAGAGAAGAGAGAGTCAGATAGTATGAAAATGTCACCCACTGCAAAGTGGAGAGGTTTTTTTCCCGCAGTGGCAGCGACTGATTGTATTATGGCTTTAATTCCTCCATTTCGAGTGTATATGTGTCATCTTCTTGCAGCCGTTATCGGCTAATGTTCTGCTCAATCACTCGATATTAATGAAAAGTAGGGGCCTGGGACAGGGGTGCAGGGTTCAGGCGGCGAGCAACGGGCTGTGTTTTTCCTCCGCCACGTCATTAAGAAATATTAACGTGTTTGCAGCGCCAACAACGTGTAGAGCCACCTAATGAGCCTTTAACCCACTAAGTCAAATATGCCCTCCGCTAATTCCATAAAATCCCCCACTGCTAGAGGCCACTTCATATGCACCGCGACGGACTGCGAGCCGCACTTCAGCTCTTTCCACGAAAAATAAAGAATATG
>BRDA01058878.1:0-13442 GCA_036984385.1 Crenuchus spilurus
CTAAGAGTGCATCATTAATGGAATCTGGAACTGCTTTGTTTAAACCAGACATTATGTTGAGTTAGTTATTAGCAATTTATTTAAAAAAGTGTTTTTTTGTGTTGTAGAGTGGCCGTGCTGGACAAGGTCACTGACTTCCTGCTGTTTCTGGGGAAGCTGCTGATTTCAGGGAGTGTTGGTATGAATCATTTTTACATTACACACCACCATGATCTGCAATCTTAGTGAATTATTCTCACACGATATGAAATATGAGATGATTGTGACTACACAATTTATGCATCAATGCATTTGAGGCATCATGACATATACCATTTTTTTTTATGTATATATATATATATATACTGTATATATAGTACATCTATTATACAGTGTATCCCATTTGCCTTTTACCCAAATGATCATGAATATCTTTAATACTAATTAAGATATGGTGATAAAATTAGTTTTAAGCAGACCTCAGTCTGTGTGAAAAAATATTTTATGTTACAACATGTGCTGAAAATGTCCACTGCCAGCATCCAAGAACAGTTGAATACAACACTCCATGTTCTGAAACGGCATCCATCAATAAAGGTTATCTACCAATAACCCCATTATTTCCAAACTTTCGGAAATTCCCAATGTGTCTTCTGAATCTGGGAATTCTAAGTTTGTTATACTGTACATTCACATGAACATGAACACTACTCCTGTACACTGTACTGATACATAATCTTTACATACCTGTATTTTTCCACTTTTAAACTAGATTTAGTCAGTAAGCCAAGACATTTTTGTAGTCCAGATTTACTTTAGAACTGGAGTTGTGTTGCTAACAAACACTGAAGCTCAATAGTCACCTGCATAGCCCGGTTTGTTCTGTAAAAATACATCAGCCGTGGCCTGGTGGTTTGGGATCTCGTCTTGTGACTGGAAGGTTGCTGGTTTGATCCCCAGGCAGGTCTTGAGTTGAGCAAGGCACCTGACCCCAATTGTTCCCTGGGCACCATGCCTAGGGGTTGTCTATTTCTTCAGTTCTCACTGCCCCTGAGTGTGTTCACTAGTGTGTGTGTGTGTGTGTGTGTGTGTGTGTGTGTGTGTGTGTGTGTCTTTCACAGATTGGTCTAATTCCTCTGTATGCAAACACACTGGCCAGTAATTGTGCACTTCATCACTTCAGCCCACTCAGACCACATCCAGATTTTCATTACAGTCTCACATACTAGTTGATGTGGTTTAGTGCACTTTATGATTTATGTCCTAACAAAAATCGTCCGAATTAGTTAAAAAGTCTCAATACAGTAACTTACATTAAAGGTTAAGACTGTTTTTCCTTCTGCTAAGTTATGTTTTTATGTTTTGGGAATGGAAAACTCTCTAGTCTATAAGTCTATAAAATCATAATTATAACATGTTTGAAAGCATTAAAGCACTAAACTGTGCAGACTAGGATTGTGGGAAAATGACTACATATCTTTGTAACAACACACATTCCTTTTTTTTTTTAGGTGTCCTTGCATTCTTTTTCTTCACTCGCCAGATTCCAGTTATCCAGGAGCAAGTGCCATCACTAAATTACTACTGGGTCCCCTTACTGGTGAGGAGAGATTTATAGCACCCTCATGGTAGAGTAATCAATTACAGTTCAGGTGTTCATATTCTGATGTGAATTCTGTGTTTTCCTCTCGCAGACAGTGATATTTGGGTCCTATCTTGTTGCCCATGGCTTCTTTAACGTCTATGCGATGTGTGTGGACACTCTCTTCCTCTGCTTCTGTGAGTATCCCCATCACTGTTTCATTTATGTATTTGCAAACAGAACAAGACCCAAACTTTACATTTTTCTTTTATGTTATTTCCCCTGTAGCCCATTTTTTACTTTTTTAGTTAGATTTTGAATTCAGTCATTCATTTTTACATGTATGCTATGTAATGTTTACATAGTTAGTCAAGTTTGTTTATTTATCCATCTATTATCATGCGTGCTTAATCCTTATCAGGGTCGTGTTGTGTATTTTAAAAGGCAAAGAGAATGTTGTATATGAGCTCTTTTACAAATAGTCAAGAATCAAGAAATTAGTTACCGTAATTTTAATAAATGATTGCCTCATTGTACTCCAAATCCTTTTTGCTAGTTAGTGACAGTATCTCATTCATAGTTTTTGTTAGCCTTTCTCTGTTAATCAACAGTCAGTTTCTGACCACAAAGCTGCCATTGTCTGGATATTTTGGGTGGTGTTCCACTTTCAGTCCTTCACTGACAGTAATGTGTGTACTCCAGCAACACCACTGTTACTAATACACTCATACCAGCAGCACACACACTACAATGATACATGGTGTCCCATTTGCTTCTTTACCCAAACAGTCATGAAAAACTTTAATACTAATGAAGATATTGTGATGAAATCTAGGCTAAATATACTTCAGTCTGTGTGAAAAACATTTTGCAGCTCTTTTCTCCTAATCAGGCAGTGATGCTGTGTACACAGGGATGGTAGCTTTCTTATTCTGTTGTGTCTCCTGAATCACATTTATTAACTAGTACCTTCACACCATGAACACTCATTACACAGTTCACAGGGTGAAATAACTACATCCTGTGCTGGGTCCACGAGTATAACTGAGGGCTCTAATGCCTCACTGCAGCAACTGGTGGCTGATGGAGATGGCTGGACAGTGTCCAGCCTCCACTCCAACAGGCGTGGATATTACACATCAGAAATTAACCAGACGATCGCGAGTTTGAATCCCGTCATCAACAGCCGGGGCCCAATAGAGCAAAAATTGGCTGTGCTCTGTCCCTCTCCTTATCATTTTCTCATTGCAATGTCCGCTGGCTCAGGCGTCTAGTGATTGGCCCATTCGTATCTGGGAATCCTGCGCTTTCCTCCGAGCACGTTGGCTCCCCAGTGATGGTGTATCAGCAGTAGTTTGAAAAGAGGCGGTGGCTACATCACACATGACAGAGGAGGCTTGTGCTTGTCTTCACCCTCCTAGAGTCAGGGACATTGCAAAAGTGATGGGGAGAGCCCCCTAGTGGATGGGATGTGCTCATTTTTGCCCAATGTAAAATTGGCAAAAAAATTAAAACAATTAAATAAATGAAATGAACACCAGTCTACCCACATTATGCTCACGCATGTCAGGGTTTTTTTTTT
Organism: Crenuchus spilurus; assembly: GCA_036984385.1. NCBI lineage: Eukaryota > Metazoa > Chordata > Actinopteri > Characiformes > Crenuchidae > Crenuchus > Crenuchus spilurus. The sequence goes on from BRDA01058878.1 coordinate 3,144, forward strand.
ACAAAGATGCATGTTAAATCCAAATTTCATCACCAGAGCTTCATTAGTATTAATTTAGTTATTCATTGTTTTTTTGGGTAAAGAGGCAAATGGGACACCCTGTACTATTATGTCAGTGTCCCTGCTGTGCTAAAGATGGACCACCACCCAAATAATATCTGGACAACAGTGGTCCTTTAATCACAAAATGGCCAGTGAAGAAAGAGTTAGGGAGGGTGATAGACTGCATTAATAGTCCGTAACTGTACACATACATGTATATAGAGGACCTGTAAGACTCAAAGTGACCACTCGGTAGACACACAAGGTAGGAGTTTCTAATTAAGTGAAAGTTCACCTGTTCTGACTGTCCTTCATGCTCCTTTTAATGAGACTAATCTTTTATTCTCTTCAAGCTTCCTCTAATATGAAATTCTATGCAGTGTAATTTGATTTCCTCTTTTAAAACCTTATTCTAACTCTACTGTCTTCTGTTTCCCTCTTTTTTCTCTCTCTGTCTTTCTCTCTCTTCTGCTGATGCTACTTTCTTCACTCCTCCACTCCTTTACTCTGCTGATGGGGTGTGCTTTAGGTGAAGATTTGGAGAGAAATGACGGATCTCCTTCTAAACCGTACTTCATGCCTGCTGGCCTTCATAAAATCCTTAAAAGATCTGATCAACCTGTCAGAAAAACCTCTGAATGCTGAGAAACTTTCTTTGTCATGGCTTTCTCTCTCTCTCTTTCTCTCTGTTTCTTTCTCTCTCTCTCTCTATCAATGTACTTTTTGGACTAGCAGACACTATGACTGGTCTCACTCTGGAATAGAGCAAAGACTGCTGGGATATTTCTCAGGATAGCCAATAGCTATTAACTTCTTATGCTCTGCAACATTTTTATTTCTGACACTTTTAAGAAAAAGGTACAGGTATATTTTTCTCCAGCAAGATATAAACAATGGAAACGTCCCCTTTAAGGTCCAACGTGGTCCTTTAGGTGTAACTGTGTATATTAGAACTTCACTACATTGACTTTTCCAGGTGAGCAGAATTGTAGCTTTTCATAACTGACCTTTTTTAGACAGTAAAATAATGTGAAAGTGTGGAGTAAGGACAGGGTGAGTATATTTAAATACTCAAAAATCCAAATATATCAATTACAACAAAATCTGTTATCAGTTATGTTCCCTAACTAAAGGTACTGAAGCCCTTCAGGGTTCCACTCGAGTAAATGAAAGATACTGATTCAGTGACCATCCACAGCGGTGGTCCTAGCCTGTTTGGTGCCCTAGTGAGCAACCCCTCTGGCAGAGGGCGCCCACTCCCCGCAAGTGGGTAATAGGAAACTGATATGTAGGCTACACCAGGGGGGATGTACCTATCAGGGGGGACGTGGGGAGATGTGTGATTACATCATGCTGAATAAGGTTGGACAGTAATATGTAATTCTTTTTCATTCTTCCCAATTGAATTGTATGCAAACCACCGCAACACCAATCATACTTAAAGGAGTACTTCACTGTCTTTCAACTTCATCTCTGTCTGTTTCTGCAGCACATGGGCATTTATTCCCCAGAGATGAGAAATGCTCTTTTCTGATTGGCTGGCAGGAATGTTTGAATTCTGTATAATTACTGTTTTATATCAATGCTCTGGAAGCTATCAGTGGTAACCATAACACAACAGTAAATATTCATTTCTTGATAATATTCAATAGGGTCGTCTACAACAGCATCAGCCAATGACAAATGTATAAAAATGGATGATTTTGTGAGGCTTCTTCTTAGATATCTTCTCATGTTTTCTTTTCATACATGAACACACAAAAATGCCTAAATGTGTGTTAACTGAAGTATAAACAGGAAAGAGCCTTCAGTGTGATCTGTTATACCAAATTAATGGACTTGGTGGAGGAAACGTCAAAAAGAGTCATTGGGACACTGTGGCAGCTGTTATAACTTAGCACAGAATATGACTGAAATGTGTTCAATGTCTTTATAACAGACGTCAATATGCAGTTACTGAATTTCACACTGTTAATGAATTATCACATTATACCACCATATTTTCTACAGTAATACTCATAAATCCAGCAAACACAGTTTTGTTCTGAAAACGTTCTGGTGCCCACAATGACCAAATTAAATTCATCAGAAAGTTGTGACTGTGTAGTCTGACAACAGTACTATGACATTCTGACAACACGACAGTGGTATAAAAATACAGTGGAAGTAATCTGTATCAGGGATGCCAGATCCATACTAAAATACTGATACTTCCAATCTGGACCCCACAGTCTAGACCCCACAGCAGCATCTGCAAGCCAAATTTGTTCAGAATCACTACCGCAACCTTTATGAAAAGCTGTATGTTAGATAGATTACATGTGAAATAAACAGTTTGCAGCTGCTTTTTATAAAGGATTCAGTGAAAGAAATGAAAGACATCAGTCATATAAGTTTAAGCTGAAAATAATAGACTATTTCTTTAAGTAGTTTTTTTCTGTTAATTTTGCCTGATTCTTGCCTTGTCAAAAGTCATCTCTTAATTTCAGTCTCTATCTACATTCTGTTTCTTTTTCTTTCTCACTCTCTCTTCTGCTGTTCTGTTCTTCACTGCCTTATATTTAATACATTCTGTTAGTGATGGAGGTAGACTGCTACCTACAGTCTTATACAAAAGTTTGGAGATCACCTTTAAAAAAATTAATGCACAGTGTCTTTAATTTGTTGAATTAAAAATACAGTTGAAACACAAAAATATATGCCATGACTTATACATAGGCCATATTTTATGTTTTTACTCAAAATATTACATTCAGTAAATAAAGAGTAATTGTGCATTAAAATGTGGTGATAGTGGCTCAGCAGGCTAAGATGCTGACAATATGACCAGAGGATCGCGAGTTCCAATCCTGGTCATGCTGTTGGCCATCAACAGCCGGGGCCCAAGAGAGCAAAAATTGCCCGTGCCCTCTCTGGGTGGGTAGATGGCGCTCTCACTCTTCTTATCACTTTCACATTGCAAGTGACTCGGGCGCCTACTGATTGGTCCATTTGGAGCTGGGAATCCTGCGCTTTCCTCTGAGCGCATTGGCTCCCCAGTGACGGTGTATCAGCGGTATTTCGAAAAGAGGTGGTGGCTGCATCACATGCAATGGAAGAGGCTTGTGCTTGACTTCACCCTCCTAGTGTCAGGAACATTGCAAAAGTGATGGGGAGAGTCCTAATGGTTGGGATGGGCTAATTGGCTACTACTACATTGGGAAGGGAGAAAACTGGCAAAAAAAATGTGCTGATGATGATATTTTCTCTGTAGAGGATGGTTTAACATATTTATGCTCATGTTGTTTAACTTTGCATAAGACTGTATATAGTGGACCTATAAAGTTAATGTTTCTAATAAAGTGGCCAGTTCGGGGAAGTTCAAGGTAGGGGTTTTTAATATAGCATTTCATTTATAATACAACAATCTAGAAGATCCGTTACAGTGGACTTCAATCGTTTGCCCTTTTCAGATGGGATTAAATGTATAAGGGGATTCTGGGTAATTTATTCTTATACAGGAGCTCCTCTGTGTGATTTTTATTTCCATCTGGATTGGCCATGTCAGTGTTTTTCTGCCTCCTCCTCTGAGAAAATTACAGACAGAATTACTGATTAGCCCTATTTGGATTGGATTACATTTACATGGGGTCCTGGGGTAATTTATTCTTTTATAGGAGCTCCTATTTGAATTTATTTCTGTCTGGATCCACCATGTCTGTGTTTTCTCTACTTGTCTTCTGAGAAATGCACAGACTGAATTACCTCCTAATTTTCTTACCTACTGTTTTCTTAGCTAGTTCAATGCTGGTCTGATAACTTTAGTCCTGTTCAGATACAAATCTCCATGATGTTTTAGGCAGATGTCACTTTAAGTTGGAAAATAAAGCTTTCTGGTTGCTACTAGCTTTAGTCTCCTAACGATGCCAGAAACTACAATTTGCTAAACAATGCTTCAAAATGCTTTTGAAGAGCCATTCATCCATCTGCTTTTGGATGAGAAAAACACCCTGTAGCCTTATTAAAGGGGCGGGGCTACAGGTACAAATCATTACTGATTGTATCACTGAGTTCCCTAAAGATCTAATCACCTCTGATCATTTCAGTCCTGTCTGGACACACATTTCTGTGATTTGCCAGGTTAATATCAGCTCACATTATGCAGGTAAATAGATTTTTGACTGCTGCTACTTACTCTATTTGGTCTCCTTCTGAGCGTATCTGCCAGAGACCCTCCCCTAGAGAACAGTATCTGGTTCCACAGAAAATACATCCTGCAAGTATTTTTATTGCTATCTGAGGTTCATCACTGAGGAAACATAACATATTTTGTTACAGACGATCCCCTGACAAACTAATCCAATCTCAGTAGGGCTACAGTTTGACAATTCAGCAGCTAACAGGACTTTCAGATTGTCATGCAGTGTTTAGTAATTGTGCCTCAGTTGAAATGGGAAGTGCTTCTCTTCCACTGACATTTATGGTTTTACACTTCTATTCTGAAGTACAGTTTATAAAAGGATGTAAAAGCCATTTTTGGTAATTTTGTATCCTGTGGAAGAGACTGGGTGCTCTGTCCACAATCCTCTGTGATACTATGGGGGTGTTTCATGTCTTTTTTATAAAAGGGGTATGTTTTGTAAAAAACAAACAAACAAACAATGGATCAATAAAAGTGTGCATTTTTCTCTCTTTGAATAAATTTAGTGATTTAAGTGTTTTAAATCATTTTCGTGTTTGTCATTTATTTATCCCTTTGAATGGAATCTATGAAAAATTGCATTTGTATTATTGAAGTGATAATGCAAAAAAAAAAAAAACCATGTTGGGTGTATGAAGTTTGTATGTGTCAAACTAAAGAACTGCATTGTAGCTGTGGTGCTAATGTACTGTACCAGTTTGGACACACCCTCTCATTCAATGTTTTTTTTTTTTTTTTCCCCACATTGTAAATTAATACTGAAGTTATCCAGACTATGAAGGAACACATAAGGAATCATGCAGTAAACTTAAAAGTGTTAAACAAACCAAAATATGTTTGAAATTTTAGATTCTTCAAAGTACTCACACAACTGATGTCTCAAACACATTAAGAGGCAAGAAATGCAAGTCATGAACTCTTGACAAGGCACAGCTGTTAACTGAAAGCCATTCCAGGTGACTACCTCCATAAAGCTGACTGAGAAAATGACAATAAAACTGGCATCTAAGCAAGAGGTGCCTACTTTGAAGAATGTAAAATATAAACATATTCTGGTTTGTTTGGACTGTTTTGTTTACTAAATAATTTCAAATGTATTTCTTCATAGTTTGGATGACTTCAGTATTAATCTACCATGCAGAACATTTTAAATCATGAAAAACCACTGAATGTCCAGAAGGTGTGTCCAAACTTTTGACTGTTACTGTAGCTAACACATAATGGGAGTTTATATCCCATATACCCACATACAGTTGTTTCTGACACTGTATTATAGACTTCTATCTGTAAACATGGACTATAGATGGACTCTGTTTGTTTGTTGTCCTTTTCTATGAAATAGCTGTTGTTTAGCTACATTAGCCTCGTAGCTCCAATGTCAAAACTAAAAAAAATCAAACTTTAGACACCAAACATGTCTTGATGGATCAGCTACATGTAAACTGAAAAGGAAAAAAATTATTTTCCAATAAGTCCTTTTTAGAAACACATCACCATTTGATTGGTTTTACCCTTCCCCTTAGTGGTGGATCTGGAGCAGAATGATGGTTCTGCGGCTCGGCCGTATTACATGAGCAGCACACTGAGAGCCATCCTCAACAAGAAGAACCAGAAGAGGGTGCCAGAGAGGACACATGGGAGAGCAGGGAGGAAGAAATGATGTGATCAAGGCTTTGTTTCTAATATCTGATTTTCAGATTCCATATTACCAAATCTAAATATTATGGTCTGACCAAATTACTTAACCAGGTATCCAGTTTCAGTCAGACTTCAAACAGCATAAAACTGTGACTGGAAGAAGTCGAATTTGATGTCTTTTTGGTGTTCAGACTAATTACTATTTAGCAGCTGCATGAACAAGCCAACGTTGTTTGAGCAAAGCTGGTGTTTTTTATTCTTATTCTTATTATTTATAGCCATAAAAACATTTGGAACAGTGCAGGGATGGAGAAGGGTTTCTGGAGCAACCCGACCACTAGAGATGTTCAGTATCATTCTCACTGTAGCATTTAAAATTATCTTTGTGCTTGAATGCTTTTGGAAAAGCCAGCCAAGAACAATTTTGCCAAAGAGTACGCTCAGTGCCTACCATCCAGTGAGTGGAACATTGTAGTGCCCTCAAAATCACTCTGCAGTTCCAGTTTGTGATTCACACAAATGGCAGGCATATGTAATATTGCCTTGCAAGGCAATTTCAAAATAGTATTTTACAGGCTGTGAAGCTCACAAAGGCTAAAAACACTACTACCAGTGCAGAATTTGAGATCAAAATTGGATGTATACAGAAGTACAGCAAAAATAACAAGTCTAATATTTACTATTAAATAAGCATGTGTGTGTTTCTATAACTGTTGTTAAACTGTAAGCACTTACTATCAAAGCCTGTGTTCTTATTTCTACTATTTTGGGGTCCTGAAGAACACAACAGGCAAGAAATGGAATAATATGAATTCAAGACTGATGGAAAGCAATTCAGATTAAATTCAGCAGTAAAAAAACAAACAAAACAAAGACATTGTAGAGTGAAGGAGAGACCTGGAGAGAAGAAGAACCAGAATTAGTCCATGATGGCTATGGGGGTTATGACTAAATGGGGGGACAGTAAAGTTTGAACAAATGAGCTAAAGCATTGACCAACGTGTAATACATTGACATGTCCTTAAGAGGGAGGCAGAGTTTGGTATCCAGATGCAATAAGCAGATATTTCTTTCTTTAATATTCAACTTTATAAAATTATACTTGTCATTTCAAATATCCATTAATTATCCCATTATACCCCATTACTGTCTTACACTGTTGCTGCTGCAGTTTTTATTTCTCTCATATTGAGAAAATAACAGTTGACAAACTGTCCATCTATTTTTTGTTCTCTTTTCAAGTTGATGTAATTGAAGTGACCATTAGCCAGCTGAATGCCTCTGCCATGCAGAGTTTTTCTTCCCTGTAATCTCACAGTCAGCTTTAGCGTGTCTTAACTTGTATTATTTATATAAGTGTCATTGTGCACAAGAACATGGCACAACTACAGTATATCTCTTAATAAGTTTACGAATATAAAGTTTTTGTATTCTTTGCTTCACTTCATGCTTATCATGTTTATTTCCAACTAAATGACAGAACAATTGCCATGGGGAATATTTGTTGCTCAGTTTTGCTCTTTGATGGCTCAGGAGACTTGAGATGGAGATTCTATCAAAATTATTTTTGCCCATTTTTGCTGTGTGCAACTGACACATTAAATATATCTACATTATAACACATCTACAGTCACAAATATGTCATTTTAGCTTTGTGAGTTTTGGCCATCATTATGCTTCTCTTTTTGTAAATACAATAAATTAAAGTGTAAATATCAGTTATTTTGTGCACTGCTGTAACTGTTTACAGGTGTTGGCAACATGGTGATAGCATCATTATTATTCAATACATGCAGGCTAACAGCACCCCCTGCTGAAGAAACATGCACGTGTTGCAGTTCCAGAGTCATGTACACGCGCTGTATACAATACTGGTTTTTCAGACATTACAAATCAGTGATTATCACCTTTAAAATATTATTTTATGGTCAACAACTGCCTAAATTGCATAGTAACAACCCACATAACAGTAAATTGGCTCAATGTTTGTGAACATCATTACTGTTGCATGTCGAATTCCACCTGCAGAATAACATTGGTCTGTGTTTTGTTTGTAAAATATTGGATAATGGTTGTTACAAAAAAAAAAGTCAGCATCTAAAAGCCACTAAAAGTAATTTTTTCAACATCAGCCCCACACTGGTTTATGGAATACAAAATGTTCAATCTTTGTTCTAAAGTCATATTTTATGAAGTTTGCAATTAATAATGCACTTTTGTAGTCTACTTTGTTTTGTGACAGAAATTAGCACATCTCAAAGTAATGTGTGTGACACATACCCCACAGTTGGCAAATACACTTTGGCCCAACATTGGCATAAAATTGGCAAGTCACTTTCAGCCAACATCAGGCCAATGTAACCCACCATCAGTCTAAGTTGGGTCAAAATTTGCCCACTGGTCAAAGTATTGACCAATGTATGCTTGCTGGGTAGCTGTTTATATAAAAGTAGCTGTTTATATATTCATCCATATAGAGTTTTATTTTATTAATTTACTTCTGCCATTTTTGTTTCCTTTATTTTTATATTGATTTAGCCTTTTTTCAAAAAACTTTTGCTGTAGATTTGTCATCCATTTCAACTTGTTTACAAGCCATATTGTGAAACATTTTGCAAATATGAAAGTGATATTTTACTCATATTTTATATTTTTACCATTATCTGCACAGGCCTTGCCAATTTTAAGACACCAAAACATTTTCTGTAGATTCAGGTTTTAATCATACATATCAAATTAACCATCACAGTATATGAAGTATTTACTGTTGTGTAGGTTACAGTATTTATGTACATAACATATCTTACTGCTGGTAATTGTTTTGTATGATGGTAAATGATAACTACAGATCTTCTTACAGTGTTATTTGATTAAACTTTGCCAAACAGTACTTCTTTCTATGACTTTGTTTTTGTTTGTTTATTATAATGTATGATGATGTATGTATGTATGTATGAATAAAGTACCATAATCTGACCTCATACGCTCAAGCCCTTTTATTTATTTATTTCTCTTTAACTTTTATAGCTAATGACCCTAAAACTGTCAGAATAAGAGTTTAAAAAGAAGTGTGTGTCTGTGTAAAAACAAAGTAAATGTAACTTTAGGTTCAACTGTGTATTTTAAAGGTTCACTGAATTCACTTCTCCATGAAAAAGGAGCAGATTCAAATAATTTCATTACAACACAGTCTTGATACAATTATTTTCTCTAACTACATGTACTGGAGATACCTTTAATGGAACAGTTTTTTCACATACAGTCAAACTTAAATTATAAGAGCTCTACGGTAAATAGATTATAAGATACAAATGACAGATATTTACATCAGTTATGCAAAGACAAAACACTGTTAAGACAGAGTGTACAATACAGTTCTGCCATTGTTTATAAATCCTAAAATGACTAGATACAACAACAGCAACAAGAATTTTGCTTTCTTGGGGCTAAAGTCCTACTGGCTGAATGGGTGAAGCTAAACTGCTGTAGTCTGAATAGTCATATGTGATCACATTTCTGGCCTAAAGGTGGTTTAAACATTTGCATGCTGACATCATAACAAGGGGATAAAGTGCATGGATGTGTACATTCTCCATGGATATTCCAAGACAGAATTAGGATGGACAGTGGCTGGTTCAGCAGTGTGGTTTGGACAGACATTCTTCTTATGCCTTGCTCTGCAGTTTTGGAACCAGACCTGTGCAATAATAATAATTATATATAATAATAATAATATATACACACACACAATTTCGCTTTACCCCAAAAAATAGTTTTGAAGTTTATTCCCCACCAATTAGCAGTGATAGTTAATCCAGAACTCATATATACAGTATGGGAGTCCAAATCTTTCTTATTTTGTTTTAAATTGGAGCTACAAGTCTAATGTTGCTAACAAACACTAAAACTCATTAGACATCTACAGTATTTAAACCAGTCAGTTTTGTAAAAACATTTCTCTTAACCCACTCAAACAGCATCCAGATATTAAGGTCCTACAGATATGTGATTTGCTCACTACAGGCTTGTATCATATTCTTCTGTACTTATGATGGTCATCATCATTACATCTGATGCTAGATCAGCACGTCCTGCTCTGAGTTGTTTGTCTAAGATGGCTGAAGTGTTTTAATTTGTTTTGTTTTTTTAAGTCCTACCGTGCACTAAAGCATGTCTAGACTGTGAGCCGTTTGTAATGATCTGAATGTGGTTTGAGCAGAATGAGAGTTTGGTGATGTACAAACCGGATTCCAAAAAAGTTGGGACGCTATACAAATTGTGAATAAAAACTGAATGCAATGATGTGGAGATGGCAAATGTCAATATTTTGTTCGTAATAGAACATAGATGACAGATCAAAAGTTTAAACTGAGAGAATGTATCATTTTAAGTGAAAAATACGTTGTTTCAAAATTTCATGTTGTCAACAAATCCCAAAA
>BRDA01058890.1:0-38026 GCA_036984385.1 Crenuchus spilurus
TTAATAGTTTTATTGAGGTTGTTTATAGACTAATATCTCTATTCTAATGATTAATAGTGTTTATTGAGGTTGTTTATGGACTAATATATTCTAATGATTAATAGTGTTTATTGAGGTTGTTTATGGACTAATATATTCTAATGGTTAATAGTGTTTATTGAGGTTGTTTATGGACTAATATATTCTAATGGTTAATAGTGTTTATTGGGGTTGTCTATAAATAAAATATCCACAGTTTACTTACATACCATGATGTCTTGCCCAAACTATTGTTAAAGCAATGATTGTTTAAAGCTGACATCACACAAAAGCGGATAAAATACATGAAGTCCAGCATTACTGCAAACTTAGCAGAATTGTACGTGCACAAAACACATCTTATGTAAATACTGAAATGGAAGAAGGACTGTGATCTCTCCTTGGTGTTCTCTGTTTTCTACCTTAGAGGACACATGAGAATCTCTCTGTCTGTCTGTCTGTCTGTCTGTCTGTCTCTCTCTCTCTCTCTCTCTCTCTCTCTCTCTCTCTCTCTCTCTCTCTCTCTCTCTCTCTCTCTCTCTCTCTCTTTCTGTCTCGGAAAGCCTTGGCAGTCAAAACCAAAAGCCAATACATCTCATGAATTTTAATGAGGGTGAATGTGAGCAGAGGCTGTAGATAGTAAAGCCACCCCTCACCTCCTCCCATCACTACACCACAAGGCCAGCCACTCTCTTTGGCTTGACCACTGAAATTTGAATCAGGGAATATTGATTATGTGGTTAGGGATTCAAATCAAACTTCCTTATTCAGATGCACCATTAAATTGCCAACTTTCATCAAAGCCAAAGTCAAACAGACCTAAAGAAAGGTACAGAGCGCAACACCTGAAGCTAATAACATCAACATTTTAAACCGGGATGATTTATTTGGCTAGTGTGAAGGAACTGGCTTGGGCACTTCCCTCAGCAACTTTGATTTATTTGCACTGCCTTTATTTGTACATAACACTCCACTGGTTATTCTCCTGAGAGGAAGTTCATGAAGAAGGATTAGAAGTTAACTGGCTTATTTAAGCTAGAAGCCAAAATTGCTCAAATGAATGTCTCTGAACTCCTTTTCTATCCTATTGCATCTGGCCTTCACCATTTTATTTTACCCCTGATGGCCTATTGTATTATCAGAGATGGCTTACTGTTTATGCAATGACTTCTCTAATAGAAGGCAATATCATTTCCTCATATCTAGCAGGAGATATGATTGTTTGGAATAATACAGAGAAAAGGATAAGTGATTCCAGTGAGACAAAGAAATGTTTCAGATCATACAGATCAACAGTCAAAACAGCTGAAAATGGTAATAATCCCCAGTCCAATTCATTAGATAACAACAAATTAATTATAAATGTAACCCTCCCACCACTGCCTCATCCCTGGCCCCGCCTCTGTCCACAGGCCTTGTTTGTTTACATTTCCTATGTGCCCTCCTGTCTCCACTTGCTTTCTGTTTACATCTTCCACATGTCTTTTTCACATCATGTCTCCACCCCCAGTTACGCCATGTCAATGGACAGCCCTGCCATTTCATCATCTGTCCTAATTACGTTGCTATTTAGCGTCCTCTTGTCTCACAGTTATTGTTTGGCATTGTCTGTCTTTAGAGTCATGTTTGTTGCCACATTCAAATAAAGACGTATGCCACAGTATTTGTTCTTACTTTTAACTAAAAAGCCTTGTTTCTAGAGCCACACTGCATCCATCTCCTCCTGGCTGCAGCATAGCTGACAATGAAACAGTATAACAGTATAATATCAACTACAAACTACTACAGTCCAACTACATATTGTTAGCTAATCATTTATTAGTACACACTTAAAAACACTAAACATAAAACAATAAACACCAAACATCTATGAGCATGATTTATATTCACTAGTGTAAACAGTACACTTAAAATTTGATTTGATTCCCAAAACTGGTTCCAAAATTCAATATCCTAAAATTTTAATGAAGAAAATATATTTCTGAAGTGTACACAACAGAACACAATACACATTTTCTTAAATTAAATTTTAAACAAAAATAATCATTTTTCCTTTTCAATTAAAATAAATGACTAACAAAGTTTGAATGACTTTGTTTTTCTTTTTTCTAAAACATACTATGCAAAATAAAATGTGAGGCTACTACGGCGGCTAAAGAGTGTAACATATGGGAGTGTGACTTATGACATTATGCTGTGGTTTGAATAACTTTTGATCTCTGGTGTTCAAATAATGCAGCTTCAGAACATAGCATAATGAACAGAAAGTAGCTTAGCTTTGACTAGCAGTCAAAGGTTTTAGAACAGTTTTAGAAAGTTTTAGAACATTTCTGTTGCACCTAGTTGGTCAGGGGTTCATTCTACAGCAAGATAATCACCCAAAACACCAGTCCAAGCTCTGCCAGAACTACCTAAGGAAAAAACAACAAGATGGTCAGCTTGAAAACATGGAGTGGAGCACAGTCTCCAGACTTAAACTCCATCCAGCTGGTTTGGGATGAAATGAAAAGCAAAGCAAACCTACAAGAGCCAACATTTATGTGATGTAGCAGATTAGTGAAGAACTGTCTGAAGAATGTTTGATGTCTATTGTAGAAAGAATGTCACGAGTGTGTTCAGCTGTTATATCTGACAAAGGTGCCACTTTGTGTCCAAAGTTTAGACACATTTTGGTCTGTAAACTGATTCACTGAGTTCTTATTTAACTCCTATACTTTTCAGAGTCAATGAGACATTAAACTCAATCATTTTACATACAAAACTGGAAAAATTGGGGTGTTCTAAAACTTTTGACTGGTAGTGTATGTGCATCTGTCCCTGAAATTCACATCACACTATTGTATCATGATATATGACTACACCCCTGTTATGACAGTAACTTATATTCATAGTGTTATATTATATTATATTATATTATATTATATTATATTATATTATATTATATTATATTATATTATATTATTTTATATTATATTATATTATATTATATTATATTATATTATATTATTTTATATTATATTATATTATATTATATTATTTTATATTATATTATATTATTTTATATTATTTTATATTATATTATATTATATTATATTATATTATATTATATTATTTTATATTATATTATATTATATATAAACCATTCTTGTAGACTAACCACATGGTAGGTCTCCTAAACCAGAGCTTATTTCTAAAAAGGTGTCTTTACAGTAACATGTAAAAACATTCTTTACTTGTAATGATTCGGTCCTAAGCCATTTTGGACTTCAGCTGCTGTGCTTGAATGATGTAGAAAAATGAAAAAAACAAAACAAAAACATGTTTTTCTTTGCACGGCAATGATATTTTCCAGACTCTGTTGCTCTGTTAAATCTTCAAGGTTAGGTCATTTAATTATTCCAGCTCATGCTATTCAGAGAATTACTCAAACTGTGGTCATTACAGATGATGCTGATCCAATACAGGGCATCAGGTAGATATTAGCCTATAATCCTGACAGTGAAAACACTCACATGGTGTAATGTCATGTTTTCACATGCTCATTTCTTCTTGTGGGATAGCAGAATACTGGGCACCTAGGCTTTTAATGTCCTGATATTAAAATCTTTAAAAGCCACTTTTTAAGGATTTTCCATTTGAATCTGCATGCACAAATCTCAAGGTTTTATGCAGCAACTACATGAAATAAATACAGAATGTTAAATGGTTTTGTAAAAGAACCCATCCAATGACCAAAAATTGTGTTTTATGACTTAAAATATAAAAGCTATACTTGCAAACACAAAGATTACTGAACACAAAAGGTAGGGACTTCTGCTGTGCTCAGTCCTGTTTGATTGGAACTCAAATATCAGGAAATAATTGACTAACAAACACGACATTTACATAGAGAAAATAACACCTTTTGTATGACTCCTCCCTCTGGTGTGTATCTTACAAAATAAGAAAGTGATGAACCTCTGAATGTAAAGAATAGATGCCAGACCCACCAACAGGCTCAGGCTATTTCAGGGTTTAAGTGAAGTGCTTCAATTAAATGAAAAATAACGTTTTTTAAAGTTTAAAGGTTTGTTAAGAAAACATCAATACTTTACTGTAAATAATGCATCTTTTCTATGCAGAGCCAGCACTCCATCCATGCGGATCACGCACTGCGCGTGGGGCCCCAAGTGCTCATGGGGACAGCAAAAACATCCACACACAGGGCACCCAAGCAGGGCATCCAAGCACAAAAGCTTTCTGGTGTGCAAAGGGGTAGAGAGGGTGCAGGCACACACTGTGTGTGCTTAGGGCACCCAAGTGCCTAGCATTGGCTCTGATTCTATGGTTGACATTCTTACAATAGGTAAAAGGCACAGATCCCCTCAACAACATCAAACAGCTGCATCAGAGTGGATCAGAGCAGTGCCTGTCTGACTTCCAGACCACCTTCCCGAAGAAGAAACCCTCAACAAGATGATGCATAGCATGATTTTTTCATTCTGGTCAATCTATCTTGCTTTTATTTGCTCAAATCTTTCTCATTGTGTGTTTCACAGCACACAGAAACAAATCCAATTCAAATTCATACAAAAGCATGTTGCAAGCAAACATTTTCAACCATTTGCATCCATTATTCAGCAGCATCAGTCTACATCGAGTTGTATTTATTGAACATGCCTGGCAGTTACTGTATTAGAATGCTAAGTAATGAATAATCACTCCGACAGTCTGGATAGGCAGCTTGATAATGAATGCAGTGACATGACTCCTCTGAGTGTAGAAACATTTTGAATATTTTTTTCCAGTCCTCAAATTTGCCTAAAATGAACAAATTGGCTTTTTGGCTTCAGTTATTTAGTACAAAAACTTCTACTTTGACACTCCAGAAGAGCACTAGAGCCCTCTGCTGTTTAAGAGCTCAAATGCACCTCAGGAAGGCTTCATACACAGCACTAACAATGAAACAGTTGGTACTGGTAATCCTTAAGATTACGATTGCAGTAACAGCCTTAATTAGGAATTGCAGCTTATGATAAGATCGATTTAATCCAAAGCAAAACAGCTACAGCAGCCTAGTATATACACTATATTTCCAAATGTTTATTCACCCCTTTTTAATGAATGCATTCAGCTACTTTAAGAAGCCTTTGCTGACACAGATGTGTAAATGCACACAGACCACTTGTCTGGTCTGTAGAGAAGTATTGCCAATAGAATCGGACTGTCTGGAGCAGATAAACATGAACCTACACAGTAAATCTGCCCGTGTTAAATCAACACTATTAGAGTTAAATTAACACTGGGAGTGTTACATTTTGACACCTTCAGTGTTAATTTAACTCTAATAGTGTTGATTTAACACTGGCATATTTACTGTGTATTGACACCAATGCCAGGCATGGGTTAGACCCCCAGTACTGAGCTGTGAAGCAGTGGAACTATGTCCTCTATAATGATGGTGCTCCCAGTACTTTAGGGATGAGCTGAGGATGAGGTGGGGTGGTTATCATCCAACATCCTGACCTCACTAACTCTCTTGTTGCTGAATGCAATCAAATCCTCACAGCAATGCTGCACAATATAGTATAAAGCCTTCCCTGTACAGTAGAGACAGTAATTCAAACAAAAGCATTGTAAACTCTTTTTAATTCCCTTGATTTTAGAATAAACAATGACCGAGCAGGTGTCCCAATACTTTATACAGGTTGATATATGTCTCTACATAGTATATATTCCAATTCAATAGACATTTAACATATAGCACTGGCTCCATTCAGCTCAGTCAGTAGGGCAAAGGCAAAATTGATCCAAGTATTGATGCAGCTATTGATTTGTGGGAGCCCCTGCTAACTGCTTCAATGCACCTGCCAAAACTATCATTACCACAAAGAGTTCAGGCTTACAGAGAGAAATGTGGCAGCAGAGAGAACAGCATCATTCATGAATCTCCCACAGACAGTCACGGGCATCTGCTGCTGCTCATATTCAAACAGTAGCTTTAAACACTAAACCTAGTGGACTGACTCCACCATTCATCCCTCTGTCAACACACACTGTCTCTCTACTGCTCCTGTAACTACTGCAGCTCTATAGCTCTCCTCACACTCCATTTGAATAGTGTTTTTACATCACTTCCCCACATGGAAGACACATCTGCCCTTCACCCGACTTGTTTTCCCTCTACTTCGTTTATGCACAGTTGGTATAGAGTCTGTTGTCTGTACTACTATTGGCAAGTGTCCCAAATTATACCTGTAAGACTTGTAACAATTTGCCAAATTTGTAAATTGCTTTAGGCTGCACCCTTTGCTGACACAGATATGCAAATGAGCACACAGCTTGTATAGTCCCAGTAGAGGAAAAACTGCCAGTAGAATAGGACTCTGGATAAACATGAACCTTTTGGCTCAACTTCTAATGCCAAGCATGGGCTAGAGAGTAATAAAGCCCCCCTGCATAGAGCTGTGGAGCAGTGGAGCTGTTTTCTCTGGAATGATGGTGCTCCCAATGCTTCTGGGAGGTGTTGGGAATGAGGTGGGGTGGTGATCATCGTACATCGTAACCTCACGTGCAATCAAAACCTCAAGTTCTGTTATCTTAGTGATATTACACTGCTGTGGGGAACAAATAGTTAAACCATCTGAGCGTGAACTAATATGAGTATAATAAAAGTATTGATCTGAAATAATCACTGGCTGTATCTTCTTCTGCCCACACATCAGTAACAGGCACATTATTTCACTCCATAGGTCAGTTCAAACATATGTACACAAATTATTCTCCACTTTGTTTCTTGTCTCTATTGCCTCTCTCCATCTCCACCCACTTGCAATTTCACTGGAGATCATTTCATCACACACATTGAACAGCAAGCCATTAATTGCTTGTAACTCCTTCAAGCATCAACCTGTCAGACCTGTCCAAACAAACAGCCTCTGCGTACAACTAGTCCAATCGTTCAATACCCTCATTAAGACGAAACTGCTGAGTACTGACCACCCAACAATGCAGGTTTCACTTGTGCGTGATTTGTTTTCTCAGTTCTCTCTTCACTGGTTTGTGTCTAGTATACCAGCTACTAACCAACAAAGACATGGACCTTACTATGGTCAAAATCAACCCAGCTAACACATTTTCATTTTTAAACTGTTGACTCAAAGTGTAACTTTAGTTATGGGAACGCTGGCCCATATCTATAACACTTCTCAGAGAAACAGCACTGATCTAGAACCTGTTCCTGTAAGTAGTTATAGTAAATAAGAAAACTCCTCCTCTGCACAGCTTTCCAAATATGGGTCATTATTCCCAGAACGTTTAAAATGTCAATTGTTCATACACATAAAATATCACACATTAATTGCTGTTTATTTACACTTTTGGAGCTTTAATCAATGCCATGTTATTAGAACATTCTTTCAATGTTTTAATGTTCCATTAATGCTTTGAGAACATGTATAGAAAGCTCTGTTAACTGGGAAGGTTGTTTATATAA
Organism: Crenuchus spilurus; assembly: GCA_036984385.1. Taxonomy (NCBI): domain Eukaryota; kingdom Metazoa; phylum Chordata; class Actinopteri; order Characiformes; family Crenuchidae; genus Crenuchus; species Crenuchus spilurus. Next base: position 7,493 of record BRDA01058890.1, read on the forward strand.
CTGCCTTAATTATTGCTTGTATTTACTGTAGTATGGCATTTTTATTAAGGCACTTAGAGGAAAATTTCCTTCAGTGAATCAAAAATGACAATATTATTTGCTTGTGTCTGAATTAAGTTGCTATTCTATAGTAGGGTAAGCACTGGCTTAGTCTAAGGCTAAATGTAGGCTGTGGTCTGGTGGTTACCCAGATAGCATACGGATGTGGGCCACTTCTGGCTGAGAAATAGCAATGTTGCCTACATATCAGTGGCCCACATATTAAAAAACCTATTTGGCCCACATGTTCTAAATCAGATGTGGTCCACATCTGGCAGAGATATGGCAGCATTACCTACATTTGGCTGATATGTGGCCCTAATCTGGGGTATATGTGGTCCACGTCTTGCAACCAGGAGTGGTCCGCCCAAGTGCCATCAACCTATATGCCAAGTGGGCCAAATTAAATGGGGAATGAGGACCAGATGTGGGATAATTTTGCTACCTGGATATTGTTATCTAACTTTTGGATATTATATATATATATATATATATATATATATATATTAGTATTTTTCTTTCCAGCACTTCATTGTTTATCACAGTTCTTGTCCCTGGGTTATACTTTCTGTAGTGTGCAAATGTCTAAGTCTAAGACCATTAATCTTGATGTGTGTGTTTGTAAAACAACATATATTGTAACTGTAAAAAGAAATATAATTACAGTACAAAGTAACAACAAAAAGAAAAGATGCTGATATGCTAGTTTGAATAGTAAATTTGGTTTCAAATTCCTCCTCCATGCTCTCAAGTACTGTAAGTACTGATTAGACATATCAGGTATTGGATGATAGCTATAAATAATACACATTCTCATACATAATATCACTACTTATATTAATAGTTTAGATGTGTTGTATTATCAGTCATTTTCAGAGTAAATAAACTCTTACAAACCAGATAACTTTTCTAATCTCATTTTCTCAGGTGAGGGAAAAACTGCACAGTACTCTGTGTGTTTACATACTTTTACATGTTGAGAAAGCCATCTGCTGTCTATCCTTGGAACTGAAACAGTCATGTGAGGACACCAAGAGGAATTGTGACTTTAAGCCACAAGGTGGCACACAAAGCATTTCTTCCTGAGGGTGCTCTTGCTGTTGAGGAGCTTTTCCGTGCCATTTCTGCCCCTTTCTTCGTCAATGGGGGACCCAGATTCTTTTCTGTAAAGCTGCTTTTCTGTAAAGCTGCTTTGTGACAATACATGGGGTAAAAAGCTCTAAACAAATACATACGAGTTCGATTTTGCAAAAGCATTCATTTAAGATACAAATATAGATGCTGCATTGTTTTTTGGTTTTGTTTGTTTTTGGGGGGGTTTTTTTGTGTTTGTTTGTTTGTTTGTTTTGTTTTTTTAATACTGAAGTAATCCAGACTCTGAGTGAACACATAAGGAATCATGTAGTAAACTTAAAAGTGTTAAACAAACCAAAACATGTTTTAGATTTTACTTCAAAGTAGACACACAACTGATGTCTCAAACACATTAAGAGACAAGAAATGCAAGTCATGAGCTCTTGACAAGACACAGTTGTTAACTGAAAGTCATTCCAGGTGACTACCTCATAAAGCTGACTGAGAAAATGCCAAGAAAGCTGCATCTAAGCAAGAGGTGCCTACTGTGAAGAATGTCAAATATAAACATATTCTGGTTTGTTTACTTGTTTGTTTACTAAATAATTACTTATGTATATAGTATCAAGACAAGTCTGCCTCTCAGTTGACTTTTATTTGGTAATGAATGTGTTGATTCATGTGTACACATATAAATTGAGTGGATTCAGCACATACATTTTTTACAGCACTATTTTGTACTAGTTTGCAATACATCAGTATCAGTATAAAGTTTAACACAGTAGAATGACTGTGTGATAATATATCATTTATAGTGTATATAAATACAGTGGCCCCAAAGGTCAGGGCCAGATTCTAGTGATTTTGGGGACCTGGGCAAAATGCCTACATCTCTGTTAATACAGTTTTGATTGATTTTTATTCAGTTTTTCAGTTTAGTTTCAGTTCGTTATAGTTAGATTTTTTATTTTGAAAACCATTCATTTTTAAGCATTATGATGAAAGCTCTGATAGTAATTATTTGATATACAGTTCAATATCAACTGAGTTTAAATATAAAGTCATGTTTTCTGGTGTAGTCACAAAGCAGCTTTAATTTGGTTTACAAAAAGTATCTGCCTCCCATGATCAAGCCAGAGGAAAAACATTTGGATTGATATGCATTGGTTCTGTACACACTGCTGGTCATTTAAGATCATAACAGCAAGAATGTTACATTTACATGTGGGAGATTATGTCTTACTCATAGCTTTCTGCAGTTTTTTTATCACCATACAAATTGGAATAGACCATTAACACCCTATCTGGCACATTAAAGAAACTCTACAAATAATGTGCTTTTAACCTCTAAAATAGCACTGCTGGTGGTCCCGAGTCCATTCTTTCAGTTCAGAGATCCATTACTTCCATGTAAAATACACACAAAAAGTCTCACCTTTTGTCTGAGTTGTTACTTAAAGATTTTGCTTCAAATAATGAATGTGCCACATATTTTTGGAATAAGTATTAAAACACACTCTGATACACTGGAAAACATTGATCCTTTACTGACCGTTGAGTTAGTATCAAACACATAGAACTGAGCACTTAGGTTTCATGTAGTTACTGTATAAAAACCCCAAAAATTGGCCATGGAGATGCAAAAATACAGTGGACTGTAAAGAGGTGAAACATGTTTTAAGTTATTTAATATCAACATCTTACTGAATATCTAATTTGTACTTTCATGGGGCTCTTGGCTCGGGGAGCTCTAGGTGGAAACCTACCTTTGCCCAGTGATAAAATCAGTGCCAAATGCAGTGAAGCTGCACTGCCAGTGAGACACGCAAATCACAAAACAAATCAACACCTTCAGCTCACACCTTATCACACACACTTGTACACTGTGATCACAACATAGGTAGAGTAAAAATCCAGATACAGCATGACAAAGCATTCATTAAAGTTCTGCATCGGTATGTGTGCTAGAGGTGCAACAATATATGTGACCCTCCTGCTACTGTCACGTCTTGAGCCATGCCCCTCTGATTCATTTGAGGGTCTTCCATGTGTTTGTGCCATGTCCACTCCCTCAGTTATGTCATGTCTTATCAGTGCTTTCACCTGTCTCCTGTCACTTCACTGCCCTCTCCCTGCCCAGTCTAGATTAAGCACACTTTATAAGCTTCCCTGTGTTTGAGGCCTGTGTCCGTCATTCTGTGCGTATGTCTTGTCGTTATGCTAGGTAATGTCAACCTTGAGTGTTAAAAGGCTTGAAATATGTAACCCCGCCAGGGAAAACCAGGCCAAAGTCACTGGGTTACTTATTGAGATATGGTGTTGTTTGTCCTGTCACTTACGTTAGCGACTAAACTCGGTTTTATTGCTGTAAATGAAAGATAATAGGCTCAAATATATATTGTAGTACATGTTTTGATCAAAAACAAAACATAAATTAGATGTTTTTGTGCAGTAATCCATTCAGTAAATTTACAGATTGTACCCAAAAAACGGGTTTTTGTGACCCCTCGAATCCGGATGTAGAACTACTTCTACCACAGAGGTGCACAAGCTTCTTTAGCGTCATTCGGCTCCTGAACTACTTCTCTTCACTGTAGAAATGTGTTTGAGCTCATGTATCCATCCACCAAATGTGAGCAGTAGTGATGTGAAGTTTATGCTCGGCTCCCAAAGAAGAGCCAGCTCTTTCGGCTCCCAAACGGCTCTTTGCTTGTTTACATTTGTAGCCTCATATTTAAATAAATAAGCAAAAATAAATGGTTTGTGTGCTGAGAAACCCTTCTGCCTTCAGTCTTTTTATGATAAACTTTATAATTGTTTCATTTTGTGCATTAGTTCTGTTAAAAAAACATTCTTACTTTTATTTAACTTTATATATATATATATATATATATATATATATATATATATATATATATATATATATATATATATATATTTACCCCTTCACAATGTAGTGGTAGCCAATTAGCCCATCCCCTCCATTAGGCCTCTTCCCATCACTTTGCAATGTCCCTGACTCTAGGAGGGTGCAGACAAGCACAAGCCTCCTCCGTTGCGTGTGATGCAGCCACCACCTCTTTTCGAACCACCGCTGATACACAGTCACTGGAGAGCCTAACGCGCTCGGAGGAAGGCACACAGGGTCCCCAGCTCCGATTGGACCAATCAGTAGACACCTGAGCCAGCGGACATTGCAATGTGAGAATGATAAGGAGAGTGAGAGCGCCAACTACCTGCCCAGAGAGAGCACTGCCAATTTTTGCTCTCTTGGGCCCCGACTGTTGATGGCAAACAGCATGACCGGGATTCAAACTTGTGATCCTCGGGTCATAGTGTCAGTGTCTTATCCTGCTGATTTTTAAATTTAAAATTTTTAAATAAACTTTTAATGGAACACAGGAAAAACAAACACACACTGCAAACAAATCTACAATATCAACAGCAGAACCCAACAGCAAAACCCAACAGCAGAACCAAACTCTTAATGTTGAAACACTACATAAACCTTTAGTGCAGATTGGCATTCAAGAAAATCAGACGCCTCAGTTTGGATGGGCTGATGTGATTCCTTCTGTCTGTTCTGCCCCTTTCCTCAGGTTTGTTAGCAGAGCTAATGAGAAATTAGGGGCCCGCTCTCATTCAATGGGAGTCGGCTCTTTTCATTCACTACCAAGCATTTGTGAAGGACACATCACTAGTGAGCAGGTCAGATGTCTTCAGCTGATGTAAACAGAGCAATTTTTGCCATCTTTTAGTCTTCATTTCTGCTATATTTTTTAGTTATTTTGATTTTTTAAGCGTTTCTGGTGTATTAATGTCTTGTGACACAAATAAACCAAGTTGAGTTCAGTATGCTATGACTCTGAATGCTCTATCTAAGTGTGAGAGATAATCAGTTAAAACTTTGTGTGAGGGCTTCCTCTAACAGTACTCTTTACAAATATGATAATAACTCACATAAGAAAAAAGTGACTTTGACCCGGTTTTCCCTGACGGGGTCACATATGTTACTTTAGGTGACATTTTTATAATTAAATTATGAACAACACAGTGTAACAATGAATGTGGTTGAGGACAAGGAAGGAAGCCAAGGGATCCACACAACAGGTATATGACAAGACTGCTACTGACAGACATAGAGAGGTCACATACATACTTTCAATGAGCAACAAGACAGAGCACATGAGGGAAGGTTAAATAGGATGTGTAATCACAACAAAGTTAAGACGCTGGGTGAAGGCTAACAAGACACAGGTGTAACACATTGAAGAGACAGGACGATGAGATGAAGCGGGGCTAGGGGCACAGCTAAGGCCGAAGTGTGACACACACAAACTTTTGATGATGGGGCACTGTAATACAAACTTGTCCTGAATAATAAAAGTAAATGTGAGCCTTCTAACAAATTGGTATTCAGCATCCCAGCTGCTAAAACGCATAAGCTTTAGAGCTTCAGAAATGAAAGCTAAACAGCGCATGTGGCATGTAGCACATATTCAAACTGTGGGGTACAAAGGAATTGTGGATGGATGAGGGGCAGGAGAAGGATGAGATGATAAACAGCTTTCTTCAGTTCTTTTGTCTAACTGTTTCAACACTGTGATCAAATCTACAAATGCTGCTGCTCCAGATGCTCAATCGTCTATGGTAGAAGGATGAGGCAGGACAGTGACCCTGCTTTTTAATTCAGTTTGGGTGTCTCTCACACGTTGTTGACACTGAGTTTATGTAGGTTTTTATACAGCTGATTACTCTCCACTGGAAGTGTAGCACAAATTTCACTCAATACATCTTGATAACATTGAAGATACACTAGAATTACAGACAATAGTACATTTAAAATATCAATAAACAGTATTAAACTGTGCAGACAAAGTGTATCTTGTTGACAATTGGTGAAATAAGTGTATGGCAGTAATGCTAACTCAAAACATATTCCTACATGCCTTGCACAGAATATGAGGAGAGGTAGTGGGGAGTAAACACTTGTACTAAAGTCTGTAAGTACAGTGGCAACACCTTCTGCTATAAAAGACTGAGTATCTGGAGCAGCAGCATTAGTGGATTTTATCAGTCTTGAGTTAGAAAAAGGACAGTTTAAGGATAATGTATTAATGTCTTTTTCATGCAGTTATTAATAGGTGGTCAAATGGATGTTTCAATACTTCTGGAGTATAACATAAGCACTTCCCTTTCCCCACCGACTTCACTCTGAGAATGCTCCAACATGCCTAGTTTTGATCTGTGATTTCCACTAAATATGGCAAATCAGGGTCCACTGGAAGATACAGAGGTGCACAACAGTGTTATGTTTTTAAATGTTGCTGTATAATTTTGAAAATATTTTCAGTTCTGCTTTTTCCATCCATCCATCCATCCGTTATCTTATCCGCTTCATCACGAACAGGGTCGCAGTTAGAACCCTACTCCCTCACTGAGCACAGGGCAGGGCAATACACTATCCTAGCCAAGCCCAGGACAGGGCACCAATCCATCATTGGGTGAACACACACGCTGACAATTTAGAATAACCAATTCACCTGACCTCTTTATTTTTGGACCGTGAGAGTAAACCAGAGACCTCGGAGAGACCCCATGCAGTCAGGGGGAGAACATGGAAACTCCAATTATGCTGTTGAGATTGTTAAACCTGCAACATGCACAGTGCCTATCTGCCCTTTTATTAAACAGCTACTATTAATATATTGTAACAATTAAAACAATTATAAGAGCATCATCACTACTACCTACCTGAAATCTGTGCTGAACTTAGCTTATGAGCTTTGCTTAATAATACAGAAAACAACTCAACAATGCCTACAGTCAAGCCTTAGGGATATAAACTGGTCAGGATAGAGAACCATATGTAACAGCTTTAGCCATTATGTGGGCAATCTCTCTATGCTGCATGTATGAGTGAAAAATACTGACATTGAATGCTGCCCACCTAGAACCAGTGACCATGAATCTAAATGAAAAGAAAAAAGTAAATAAATAAAACAGACTCAACTATCATACATACCAAAGTTAAGCTGGATTCAAAAGATACTCCATAGTGATGGGAAACTCAAGCCTAAAATGGCCAGATTCCTGCACAGTTTGGCCATTTTCTTGCTCCGACATTTGATTCAAGGTTTAGTTCTTCTGTCAGACTAGACAGATTAGCAAACAGTACTGGACTCTGGCTGGTTACCCAACCCTACAATAGGCAAAGAAGATACAGTGGAACCTCAGTTTTCATCATTAATCTGTTCTAAAGTGCCTTATGATAACCGAAATGAGCAATAACTGAAGCAATATTTCTCATAACAGATATTGTAAATCCATTTATTAGTATATAATATAGAATAAAGTTCTACATACAGAAAACAATGAGAAATAAATACAAAAGACTAATGAAATGGATAAATGAACATTTAACATCACTCTTACAGGTTTACGCTCTGTTTTAGAGAGTGCCTGTGTGGTCCAGCCAGCAGCCTCTTTTGTACACCTGTTCTCTGGGTTCTCAGCCGCTATTTTTTGCACCTGTTTTCAGGCGGTAGCACTGCACGCTGTCCCTTTAGTGCGACCTGTTTTAGTTTGTTTTGAGTGAATGAGAAACAATAAGAAACAATGAGAAACAAAGCCAGAATATATGACAAACTCGTGGCTGGATGCTTTGATTTTGCTAAATTAGCGTCAGTGGATGAACAATAACTGGGACAAAATTTCCACCAAAAAGGTTGACAATAACCAAACTCCAAGATAACCTGAGCAAACAATAAACGGGGTTCCACTGTACATCCAGCGTCTTCTCTGAATATTTGAATCTAACGTTTTTGGTATACACAATATCATATATGCAGTTTTCAGATAAATATATGAATTCTTAGCACTGGAACATTAGTGGCTTTCAGTTGACAACTAAAACCACTGAAGGGTCCCCATGCACTTAAATCTGATGCAAGGGCAGCTATGGTAGTGTTTCTAATTAGGATCTTAAGACGTTTTAGACCATTTTTGTGGAAAAAAATTTAAACTTCTGTCATTTTTTCAAGTATTCTCAATGTTGCTTTGTTATAGTTTCAGCAGCAGTTTTAATAGTGTTAGAAGTGGCTAAAATGGCTGGATTTCAATACTCCAGAGCTTTTTAACCTAATCTCCATCTGCAACAACTCTAGTGTATGATGGATTACCATGGAAATTCTCTGCACTTAGAAAAGAAGAGAAATTCTGTTTACTTGAAACTCTCCAGTGAAGAGTCGCTATATTCTGTCAGTAAATGTTTATGCCAGACATTTTTGTAGAACACATTCATGAATTCTTCAGCTGAAGGTATTTGTAAATTAAACTACATCAGTGTAATTGGCTTAGTAAGAGATGGGACCAGCTTTTCAGAAAGAGGAACCTTGGGGAAATCTTAAGTAATTATAAAGTAATTGTGCTGTTTTTTAGATGCATTATGTCAACGTTCCATTGAATAAACCTTCCATTTAGTAAGACCTTCCCTCAAGTTTATCTCCTCCTAAAACCTGTATTGTTGTAAGGCCTGTATTGTTAAGTGTTTTGGATTTTTGAAAGTATATTTTGAAATTTTCTTTAAAAATCACATTTTATTATCACATTTCAAAAATTGTGTTATTCTGCAGCTGTCCTTTCTTCTTATTCTAAAGCCAATCAGAATGCTTGTAAATAGTTGCATAGAGTCTTATGCAAAAAGTTGTGCACTCCTGATTAAATTCCCTAAATATTAAGTCCATCCTTCTATCCATCATATTCCGCTTATCCGTGTCCAGATCACGAAGGTAACAACCTAAGCAAAGTACACCAGGCGTCCCTCTCCCCAGCCACCTCTTCCAGTTCATATTGGAGGATTCCAAGGCATTTCCAGGCCAGCTGAGAGACAATCTCTCCAGCATGTCCTAGGTCTTCCCCGGGGTCTCCTACCAACTGGACAAGCCTGGAACACCTCACCTGGGAGGCGCACAGGATGCATCAGTACCAGGTGCCCGAACCAACTGAATTGGTTTCTCTCGACATGGAGGAGCAGCGGCTCTATTCTGAGCCTTTCCCGGATGTCCAAACTCTTCACTCTGTCTCTAAGAGAGAGCCCAGATACCTTACAGAAAAATCTCATTTCAGCCACATGTATCTACGATCTCATTCCTTTGGTCACTACCCAAAGCTCATGACCAGGTGAGTGGTGGAACATAGACCGAACGGTAGACAGGAAGCTTTACCTTCTGGATCAGCTCCCTCTTCACCAAGACAGACTGGTACAGAGCTCACATCACTGAGGATGCTGAACCAATCTACCTGTCAATCTCCATCTCCCTCTTACTCTCACTTGTGATCAAGTTATTTTGAAAAAATGTTCACCACATTTTTAGATTAAAATCAGAGGGTGGGAGTTTGATTTTTTGGAAGTCAAACATTTTGGACCACACCACTGTATATTACTAAGCTTTAAATGAAACAATTAAGTAAATATGGTGTGCCCAGTGTATCAAATAACAAAACATAAGTCAAATATGCAATGTGTTATTTAATATCTTTTTCATCAAATGGTGGAATAAACATGCCAAAAAATGAATTGTGTAATTTAAAAATGAAACTATGATCAGGGTTGATGTACAGATTGTCCCATTTGCTTCTTTATCCAAACAACCACAAATAACTGTCTAAAACCATACAAACCATACAAATATACTTCGGCCTGTGTGAAAACGATTGACTTGCACGATTACAATGTGGGTAGACGGGTGTTCATTTCTGACAATTAATATTCACAGCTGTTGGAGTAGAGGCCGGCGCCCATCCAGCCATCTCCATCAGTCGACTGCCACCCTCAGCTATCCTTGTGGACAGAGTATGGGACGTAGTTTATTTCACCCTGAGAACTTTGAAAGAATACACGGTACAGGAGGAATGTTCATGGTTTGAATGTACTGGATAACATGTTTTCAGCACATGTTGCATCATCAGTCTTTTTCACAACAGACTGATGTATATTTAGTCCAAATCTCATCACCAGATCTTCATTAGTACTAAAGTTATTCATGCTTGTGTGGGTAAAGACATGGATGAGACACCCTGTAGTTGTTCTGCTTTATGTCAGAAGGTATCAGAGAGTTGCCAGGAGAGGCTGATGTGGGCTCTAAAGGGTTAAAGAAATTAATATTTTCATGTGAGACATGACTTTTAAAAGAAACATCAGGACCAGAACTATCATTATTTCAATACTGGTCCACATTGTTTATCAAATCTAAAAAAACTAAAGATTTTACATTTAGTAATCTTTTAGATTACTCTAGATCTTTTAGAGGTTCTTCAGAAGGAACATTGTCTCCAGAAACTCCTTAATGCACATTGCAGAACTATTTCTTGATACGATAAATGTTAAAATACTTCAAACATCATTTCTAAAATGAAATTAATTAATTAATTTAAAAAAGGAAAAAGGAACATAGAGGAACGTTCATGTTCTGAGTGGACCCGTACTCTTACTACTGCCTCACTACTGCCCCAAAGGTCCTGACCAAAGATATGCATTCCTGAGGCAGCCAGAACAGCATCAGGGATATATACTCTCCCCCTCACACACACACTCACACACACACACACCATGGCTCTTCACTTTCCCCCACCGTTGTCTCTGTTTACTCTCCATGGCAACAGTCACTTGTCTACAGCCAACCAGAAGCCTCTCACATGCATAATTACAACTGTTGGGGGGGTCGAGTTAGTGAGTGTTTGTGATGGTGGTGTACAAATACTTCATCAGTCACAGCACACAGCACACACGCACACACGCACGCACACACACACACACAAACAGAGAGGACTCAGCTTCTCTGCCATAAGCCAAGTGAAAAAAATGCCACCTGCCATGTGTCTCAGCTAACAGCAGAACTCAGCATGACTTCCTGCTTGTGACTATGTGAATCTCTCTCTCTCTCACACACACACACACACACACACACACACACACACACACACACACCCATACTATACTTACAAATACACAATCATACACACACACCAAGTTAAATAAGAGCACCAGCATCACTACATGTCTGCACCTCTCCTCTGTTCAACAGATCATCTTATTTCATGAGTTAGATCCTGGTCTGAAAACTGATGCTGCATGAGTTGTATTTGAACTGAAGTAGTGTCTGATTGAAGTTTAGATTGCAAACCAGAAAGATAATTATGTTGGTCTACTTAATGATCATCTTGCTGGTGCACTCTTAAAAGTGAAGATTGCCTTTGAGTGATCCATAGAACCACTTTTTCTTCCATTAAAGCTTTTTAGATGTGCTGGTATGATATGAATGGAATGGGCTAAATATTCTGTGCTCTCTGGCTAAGATGCTGATGGACAAGCAGCAAATGGCTGTTTATCATTAACAGCGAGACGTCATAAAGTCGTCTCATCACTTGGAGCTTATTGAAAGTTACCTAGTGTGGTAAAGGTGAGTTTCTAATCTAAGCTCTAGTGCTGTTTGGGTTAGAGTTAAGCCCTATTTAAATTGGATTAGTTTATCAGGGGGGCGTCTGTAATGAAACATTTTACATATCTCCTCTGTGATAAAACTCACAGCAGTGAAGTTACTGCTGGATGAATGAGTTTGTAGTGTGCATGTATATTTTCTATGAACCCACATAATACACTCTCATGGAAAAGTCGATTAGTAGTGAAAAAACAGTAGGTCATTCAGATTATACGATTGGAGGAAGAAAAACGGATATGACCAATCCGGATTGAAATTAAATCAGAAAGGAAGACCCGTAAAAGAAGAAAATACCACAGGACCCCATGTAAATATAATCCAGTCTAAAAAGGACTTCATACCCTAATATAAACTCTAGTGACTGTTAACCCAGTCTAAACCCTAATTGACACCCTAATTGACCCTAATTAAGACCCTAATTGAATCTCTAGTGCCGTTTGGCTTAGTTCTAATCTAAACTCTAATGTAAATGTTGTTGAGGTTTAGGTCAGTCTCAGTAAACTCTGATGTAGTTTGGGCTAGCCTTAGACCCTAAAATAAACAGTACTACAGTTATTGATTAGGATAGAATTAAGCTCTAATTTTCTTATATTTGTACAATAACATATACTGTACTTTTGTTTGTTGAGCTGTTGACTTTTTTTTTGTATCATATTGAGAGTAATTATCTCCAAGTAGTGCAGCTTTCTGAAGAAAAAATAGCAGTTAATACTAACTGCTTGGTATAATATTGCTATGGGCAATAACACCCACACATCACATCAGCAATGTTAATTTGTTCTGCTGTGAGGGAAATATAGACAATCAGATAAGAGAGAAATAAACAGATTATTACACAAAACAATCCATCCTTGGGCAGAAGACTAGAAGGGAGAAGCAGAAGGGTTGCTGAATATAGAATGATGGTTCACTGAAGGCTCACTAATTCAGAGAATTTGTGTTATTGCATATCTAGAAAATAAACTGCTGACTCCTCACAGGAGCTTTAAACTATACTAAGACTAAGAAGTTTTCTAATGTCATATTTTTTGCTTTCTTTGGACTAGTGCATGCCCAAAAATTTGAGTATCGTTAAAAAAAAAAGTTAATTTTTGTTCCTAATTTAAATTAAAAAGATAAACTATCATATATTTTATATTCATTACATGTGAAGTGACATGCGGCACAGTGGCATGATGGTTAGCATGCTCACCTCTGAGGTCTTGGGTTGGAGTTCCCATGTGGGTGGAGTTTCTATTTTCTCCCAGTGTCTGCATGGGTTTCTTCTGGGATCTCCACTTTCCTCCCATAGACCAAAAACACTGAGGTAATGTGGACTGGGTACTCTAAATTGTCTGTGTGTTATGTATGTGTGTACACCCAGTGAAAGATTGGCGCCCTGTCCTGGGCTTAGTTGGGATAGTATAATGCCCTGCCCTGCGCCCAGTGAAGGGGTAGGGGACTAACCGCTACACTGATAAGGATTAAAAATGGATGAAATGATATATTTTAAGCTTTTTGTTGAAAAGTCAATACTGTTTGAATAGTAATTTATTGTATATTATAATATTAGAATAATTTGATATTCTAAATTTCAGATATTTATGAGCAAAAAGACATACTGATCGATGTCACTTCACATATAAGGAATATGAAATACAACAGTTACCTTAATTATGGACACAAATGAACATTTTCCACAATATTCATTTTTAATGTAGCACTGCATAAGAATTTCACCGCAGCCTTTTCCCTTCTGTGTGATATTTCTTCAGTTCTGTGTTTGAATTTTTACCATAAGGCTTCAAATGCACTAGTCACAGTATCATGACTCTACAAAATGATGCAAAAAGTCTGCAAAACCCTGTGCACGGGGCCTTAACCTTGGCCGATATATCACAGATACTTTCAAGTGAACTACAAGTTTCAGATGAGGTGAAGAATCTTAATCAACTCGTGTAGGATGTTAGATATTTTGAGGCTAGTCTTTCTGTGGCAGGTCAGGGTATCAGTATGTATAACAGAGTACAGTTTGTACAGTTTTAGACAGCAATGTGACATAAATGAAACCCTTGCAAGTGCTAAGTGGCACTAAAAATGTTGCAGCATTAATTATTTCTTACTTAGTGTCACAATTCTGACAAAAAAGTGTGAATTCTAAACCATTAATCAACACCACTAGAGAAGAGGTTTACTTTGTTGTACTTGCATTTTAAGCATTTGGCAGATGCTCTTATCCAACTTACAATTTCAGTTGTTACATTTGTACACAAATGTAAATTTGGGAATCTTGTCCGAGGACTCTTATTGGTACAGTCTAGTGTACTTGTCTGGTCTAGGAACTCAACCCCACATGGGACGCAGCTTTGTTACCCACTACACTATATCAACCACACTATAAATGCTGAAATGCTATTTCTGTCTTGTTTTGCAAAAATAAATGTTATTATTTAGATACTTGCTTTTTGTCATTTCTTGACATTGACAAGTCATTATAAACATGCAGTTTTTCTACTGCAGTGGAACCTCAGTCTTCACCATTAATCCACTCTAAAGTGCATAATGATAACCAAAATGAATGATAACTGAAGCAATATTTCCCATAAGAAATCATGTAAACCTAATTAATCTGTTCCAGAAACTCCAAAATATAAAAAAATAATAAATTTTATATAGAATAAGTTTACTTTTACATACAGAACACAATGAGAAATAAATATAAAAGACTAATGAAATGGATAAATGAACATTTAGCATCACTGTTACGGGGTTTATGCTCTGTTTTAGAGAGTGCTGGTGTGGTCCAGCCGGCCGGCTTTGTTTTGTACACCTATTCATGGCCATTATTTGTTTTCACACCCGTTTTCAGGTGGTAGCGCTGCACGCTGTTGCTTTAGTGTGACGTGTTTTAGTTTGTTTTGAGCGTTATCAACAATAAACAATGACAACCAAAGTCAGAATGAAAAAGAACATGTGGGTGAGTGACAAACACATGGGTGGATACTTACATGGATGAACAATAACTGTGACAAAATTTCCCAAAAATAATGTTGACAATAACTGAATTGCAAGATAACCAGATTCCACTGTATATGTAAGTATACAAAAATATAATTCATGATGTAAGTCAATAAATAATTAAATATGTAATGATGGCATTCCATCTAATTAGTACAGCAAAAATAAAAAAAATTACTGTGAGATTTAAAGAAGAAAATTTCTTAATTTTAGAGTGTTCATTCAAGGCAAATCATGCAGGAATTTGACACCTTGATATATGTAGACCCTCCATTTCAGCAACCATAAGTACATAAACAATTGGAATCTCATTTGTTCTTTGGCAAGCACTGCATTGTTGCATTTAAAGTTCCTGCACATCTAGGTCTAGAGGTGACTTTAAATGCAAATGAATGCTTTCACTGACAAAGATCATGTAGGCTACATTCTCCAGGATGTTCTCATCATGCATCTTCAGATTGCCATAAATATGCATACCAGAACTGGTAGGTTGAGTGTTGCAAACCACTGGTAAGCCTCGAAAACAGAAAGCCTAGGCATATAAACAGAGTGCAGAGGTCTGGCATGAAGCCTTATGGATAGATGAGATGAAGAGCATACCATCTCATCTATAAAACATGATGGAAGTAGTATCATGGCATGAGCATGCAATGGCTCCCAGTGGAACTAGCTCACTTGGCTTTACTGATCATATGACTGCCGATGGCAGCTGCAGGATCAGCTCAGAAGCATAAAGAAGCATCTTAGAAGAACTGAATTTTTCTCCCCACATTTTTCATAACAAAAGAGTTTGAAGCTGTGAAAACAGCCCATTTTGAAACCTTAAGATGTCACAAACAATAATAAGTTTAACTGCCTTTCCAGCCTACACACATTCATATCCATTTCAGTACATTCAATACAAAGCAACTAACCAGGGGTGTGTTTCCTGAACAATGACGTAGGCTAGCACTGTGTAAGTATGGCACAGTACAACTTTTTCCCAGTATCTTATTGGTACCACAGTAGTCCCAAACATGTTGTGTGAACTAAAACAAAGCATGTTCAAAGCATGTTTGTACAGCAAGATTGATGCACATTTTCAGCTCTCTGACATTATCCTTTAAATACGTCTTATATCTCACTGGTGATGTAGTCTCTCAGAAACAAGCTGAAATGAAAGTTCTGCAATAAAAACATAATGCTTCGGTGCTCATCAGCTACTACTCCACTTTAAAAGGAAACAATTTGCCTTCGTTCTATCGATCGCAGGCACCGATGCATCACCATCATCCTTCTTCATCCTCACCACCACCAAGTTGGCCCCAGTCCTTTTGCCAAGAGGGGTGGCTCTGCCTCTGCTGCCCAATCCAGCCAGCGCCTTCACCAAACACCATAATAATTAACCTCCCTGCTAATATCCTGTCATAGCAGAACTATGCTTCTAAATACAAGTCGAGATCTGTAGTTTGAACTACACAACTTAACATAGTTTAACCATTCATTGGAACTGTGGTTAATGATGTACGTTATCAATGTGGTTACCTCAATAGCTCCAACTGTGGTTTTAGGAAAAGCTTCCATTGCAACTGCATTGTTCCAACAACTATGCTTTTGGGAAACACACCCAGAGACCATTAAAATACATCAATCTTTAACAAAAAATAGACATGAACACAAAAGCCAGGTTAACTTTAAGTGTGAAAAACATAAATGTAAAAATTAATTCTGCATGTTTTTGGTACACAACCCCACGGAAATGCCATACGTCAACCTCAGTGGAACAAAATGAAAAGACAGATATAGGATGACGCATTTTTCCTATTCAAATCCTACCCAATGCTTCAAAAGTCAATGGATGGTGCTTCACCTTGCAGCAAGACAATGACCTGAAACATACTGTTCAAGGGCTTTTCAAAGATGACAAGCAGAGTGATCTTGACTGTTCAAGTCATTCACTTGACTTGAAACTCAATGACTATGAATGGCAAAGACTCAAGGCAAAAAGCAGCAACTGAAAATGATTTGAAAGCCCGGCAGAGAGATACCCAAGGTTTGGTGATGTCTACCGAGTACATAGACGGATGTCTTGAGTGATGTCTATTGAGTACAGTACATACACTGTCTTTAAAAACAAGCACTAAGCAGTAGTATTAGAAATGACAAGATGTAAATACCTTCAAAAAACGAAGACTTTGTCGTTGGTTAATTTCAAAAGTAGTCTCATGAGGCTACTGATGGCAGCTGCAGGATAAATTCTAAAGTATACAGAAGCATACCAAAACATCATTCAATTTTTTTCTCCAAAAAGCTTGTTTTGAATCCACATATATTGTGATGTCACAAAAATGCATTTAAATACATTTGTTTTTTCAATCTAAAGCAGTTTAGCCTGTCCAATTCTCACCCAAATCAAGTTTACATACACTAATATTCAAAGGACAATTGGGTTGCCTGCTTGAAACTTTCTTATGATATGAAACCCTTGTAGAAAGATACCCAAGGTTTGATGATGTCTGTGGAGTAATAAGAACAGACAACCACTAAGAAGTCATACTAGAAATGAGAAGATGTAAACATCCTCAGAAAAACTGCAGTATGGCTTATCCATTGGTACATTTCAAAAGTAGACCAACGTGCTTGAGTTGGTGCCCAAAAAAGCCTGACAATTTTTAGCCTGGGCTGTATGGTAATGCTGAGAGGAATGGGAATCAAGAATAGAGAGACAAGAGAAAGACAAGGAGATAGAAGAAGAGTATGAGGTGGGGGCAGAGAGACTGGATGCACAATTAATCATCGAGTATATTAAGCACAATCACGATTTTCACTTCTATAATTATCTAACCATGAAAGGCAGCAATTAATGCATTCCTTTTAGTAATGCGTCTGCTGCATCAAAGCCAAGAGTTCATAGCAGTAAACTGTGCTGCAGAGAAAATGAGTGCTGGGGTGACATTTGTGTTGTGGAGTGCACTGTGAGGGCAGTAATCAGTCTACGATTTTCCAGGCTAGAATTAAGCATGTAGGTAGAGAGGTGTTTGTATATATCCTCTTAAACTGTGAGCTTGGTAAGCTTTAATAACGCTGTGAATGATCTATGACTCTAATTTACTAAAGCCATTAACGAGTATAAATTTGTTAGCTCGAGAAAACAGCAGAGCACTGGCTGAGGAATTTGTCATGATCCAGTGACTGAACGTTTTACTGAAATTGCACGGCTAAAACCCTTTTATCGTGCTGTTTAGTAATTCTGCAAGGCTCTGTGGAACTGAATGGATGTCTTTAATATCTGCAGTGTGTGTATGTGAGAGAGAGAGACGTCCTTTCTCTGCTACTTTTAATCTCCCTGCAACAATCTTTAATCAGGTCTCACGTTTCTTTTACAGATTATATCCCTCTAATCTTTCCTTTAATTCCTCACTCGCTCCCTCAGATTTGTGTTTGTTGTTTGGTAGAGGAGATGCTCTGAAACCCTCTCCACACCACTGCCAAAATACATCCTCTACCTTCACTGCTTTCAATCCGCCCATATGATCATATCTTTACTTTCCTCTCTGGAGAATCCTCAGGAGAACATAAATACATTTGTACAGCTGCCTCAGTAAACTGTAGTTTCAT
Source organism: Crenuchus spilurus (assembly GCA_036984385.1). Taxonomy (NCBI): domain Eukaryota; kingdom Metazoa; phylum Chordata; class Actinopteri; order Characiformes; family Crenuchidae; genus Crenuchus; species Crenuchus spilurus. The sequence goes on from BRDA01058890.1 coordinate 25,699, forward strand.
TCGCTGTGAGACATTTTGGAATAAACTGTTTTTAAATTGCTAGTAACGATGTAAGAAAATACTGATACACTTGAGGATCACAATATTATGTTTTGTGAGACTGTACTGGCTCTCAAAAACACAGCACTCAATAGTTTACCTGCAGACTGTAAATCATTTCAAACCCTGATGACTTGATGACTGTGCTGCACTCCAAACCAATATCATAAAGGCCAATTAGAGGCAGCTCCACAAAAATGGGGTCCAAGACTTAAATGGTAGCAAGTTTCAAATGGACTCAGTCACCTGCTGTACCAAAAACTGTGATCATTACAAATCATATTAACTTTTAAACTTATGGACAAAAACACAAGCTCAGGGATGCACCAATATGGGAATTCCTGGATAATGCTGATATGCAATATGCAAGTGTGAGTCAAAGAGTATTCACACTTTAGTTACATTCTGTTGGCTGCAATGTGTTATCAGTGCTTTCTGTACTAGGTCGCAGTAAGTGATGTGCAGGTTTGAATGTGTTACGTTAGTTCATTTATGACTGCAGTGCAACAAAAATGGCCGCCTCACTTATGATGTGCACAAAAGAAGAGTACCGTGCAGTGATTTGTTGTAGATGCATTTGGACATCTACCAACTAAATTTGGAGTGATACGCAAAGGTGAAAGTTTCTTAAAAAGAATCATTACTGGTGAAGAGACATGGATTCATTTCTACAAGCCTGAGAGTAAACAGCAGAGTGTGGAATGGAAACATTCTCAACCCCCGACAAACATTAGCTGGAAAATTAATGCTCACAGTTTTCTGGGTTCCCTGAAAGAAGCTGTAAGAGGAGAGATTCACATCTGATGAGGAGGTGAAGAGAGCAGTTTGTGGTTCACAGCTCAGCCAATAACATTTTAATGAGGGAATACAAAAGCTTACTGATATGTGGACAAAGTGAAAACTGATTAAAACACATTCTACTGCCAGAGTGCGGATCATTTTTCAGTCACCTTCATATTTAAAGTACATATTTGTTGATGCTGATGTTATTGTCAATATAAACAGAAAATTGGTATTAAATCCACCTGGTTCAGTATAAGAGAGAAATATAACTTCATTTGTACTGGCTGGTTGTAAGAATATTATAGATTATTCAGTCATTTGTAGACATTTATTGTAACTTTATTCACAGCAACTTACTATTTTCTCCACAATGTGTTTGGTAGCCAATTGACCCGCCCATTCAGTAGGACTCTCCCAATGTTTCTGACTCTAGGAGGATGCAGACTAACACAGGCCTCCTCTGATGCGTGTGAAGTCAAGCTCCGCCAACATACTCAGAGGAAAGCGCAGGATCCCCAGTTCTGATGGATTGCCTGGCAGAAGCCTGAGCCAGCCGACATTACTTATTAGTGCTGGGGAGAAAGTGCCATTTTATCCGCCTGGAGAGACCATGGCCTATTATTATTATTATTATTATTATTATTATTATTATTATTATTATTATTATTATTATTACTATTATTATTATTATTATTATTATTATTATTACTACTACTACTGTCAAGCCAATTCTGGCTCCTGGTAATGTTTCTCCAGAACATCTCATCTTCTGTTTGAGTCTTCTTTCTTCTTAATGACTTGTTCATTACTCCTCTGATTGTATACATCCATCATGTTCCTGGCTGCATTCTTCTTCTTTTATTTTCATCTGCCTTCTCAAGTGAACTGTTTTCTTCTGATAATGTGTCCAAAATAAGAGCTTCAGTTAAGTTATCTGAGCTTCTAGTGAAAGATGAGGTTTGATTTGGCTCATTTATTTGTTTTCTTTGTCTCTTTTGTCTCTGTGTCTACACTCTTAACAAAAACAGTTCTATATACCCAATAACAACAAAATCATTGACAAAATGATTCTTTAAATATCCTATTCAATACATGTTTATCACAGAAGACCATACACGGCAAAGAACAATTTTACTATTAAAGTAATTATTTGTGTCCATGATTCCAAACATAACCATCATCTTTACCTTTTTAAGAGTCCACATTTAAGATGCTGTCCCCATACTAAGATTTCATATTTTCTCTGCAGATGCTCAGGTTTCTTTTTTTCATTCTGCACAGCCACAAAGTGCCAACTAAATTGTGTACAATCATATTTGTATAAAGGCCCCAGTTCTTTTCAATTCTGAGGAGGAAAGTCTTGGAAGAGAAGCAAAAAAAAGTGCCAGTCTGCACATAAAGTAAAAAGAGGAAGAGGCTGGTATTGACCTGGTTCTACACAAAACCAAAAGCTTCATTCACAGACACAAAACAAGACGTTTGAACTTTGCTCTCTGTTCCAGAAAAATGTACAGCAGACGAGGGATTAGAAAAGCTGTTTTCTTTTCTTGGTACTTTCATCTTTTTGGTACTTTTTTTTTTTTTTGAACTCTCAGCAAAGCCCTCCGGCCCCCACCCCCTAACTGATCCCTCAAACTGACAGACAGTCCTAAATAGAGTTCTTAATTCACCACAGCTGAAACTAATCTCTGATTTATGAGGATTTTCTGCCTATTCCACAACCAGGCAGTCTGTCAGTCATAAACGCTCCATCTCTCGAACACATCGCACCACTTAATATCAAAACACAAAAACATCTGGGTTTCAAACACACATCAAGCTTAGTCCCAGCCTATAAAGGGATCATTGAAGTATCATCATTACCGGGCTAATTCAGACCAGGATTAGGTTTAATCACTGTCTGGAGGACTAGACCTCAGTGGTTTATATCACTCCATTAGAAACAAGATCTCTACTCACCAGTCATTTTTTGGTAAACCATTTGGAACTCAGGGTTACTTGTATTAAGAAAATGATTCCCTATCCAGCCAGGCGAATCAATATGATGACTTAAGAGTAAGATAAACTTAATGCATAAACCTAAACCCTATTTGAGTGGCAATCAATGTGAATGCTTCAGTGCTTAACTGAGCCAGGCACAATAAACATCACCATGGAATTTCACAATTAAAAGATTCACTACTTGCAAGGTGCAGCAGTTAAAAGGTTGCCTGGGCGGCAATGAGGACCCATGGCACAGATTCTAGTACCTTAAATGACTGCCAGCATATACTGTACACTGTGTGCTGAACCAAATCTGTAATACATGCTGTACCAGTATATACTGAATACTACATCTGTATACTGTACACTGCATACTGTACCAAAATTCTCTATACTGCATACTAATGCATACTATTTACTGCAAAATCTACCAATATATACTCACTACTGTGTTACTGTACTACATACTGCTTAGTGTACTAGTATATTGGGCAGCACGGTGGCTTAGTGGTTAGCACATTCGCCTCTCAGCGCTGAGGTCTTGGGTTCAAGTCCACATCTGAGCGGAGTTTCCATGTTCTCCCCGTGTCTGCGTGGGTTTCCTCCGGGGACTCCGGTTTCCTCCCACAGTCCAAAAACATGGAGATCAGGTGAATTGGATACTCTAAAATTACCCTGGTGTGTATATGAATGTGTTTGAATGTGTGTATGTATGTATGTATGTGTGTATGCATGAGATATGGTTGGCACTCTGTCCTGGGTGATCCTCCTAGTGCTCGATGCAGTCCTCCAGGTGGACGGTCGCTTCCGGTTGAGAGTACACTGTGTGCGACTGGCTGCCGCACCGGTGTGTGTGTGTAAATGGAGTGTGTTGATTGTAAAGCGTCCTTGGGTATCTAGAAAGGCTCTATATAAGTGTAACATTCATTCATTCATATATACTGCATACAGCATATTGCATAAGTACATACTGTATACAGTAAAATAAAATAATTCATAAAAACAATAAGTAACACTTTATAATAACTTTCATTAATAAGCCATTAACTAATGATTAATAACTGAACAAATCATTAGTTCATGAGAATTTGAACATGAATAAATGTTTATAAATGACAGGTCATGTAGTTACTAATGATTGTATTCATTTTTTGCAAATGTTAACACATCATTAGTAAATCATTAGTAAATCATTTGTTAATGAAATTATCATGAACTAATGATTTGTTCACAGTTATTAATCATTAGTTAATGGCTTATTAATGAAAGTTATTATAAAATGTTACCAAACAATAACTTGGTCAGTTAGAAACTGATACCAATACTAGAAGACCATGTATCTCTAGCATCAGTATGTGGCAAATCTCATGAGGTACTGTGCTACACAGCCACATGACCAATCAGCGATTACATTTATGGCTTTGTCCTTTTGAAATAACCACACTGCTTTATGGGATGCAGTATGTCATAAAGATAATCCTCGCTGCATGTTGAAATATTTCAACTGGGTAATTGAATAAAATGACAGTGAAATTTAATTGGGTGTAGTTTTAGGTCCAACTCTAATATGATGCTAATGCAGCAACGCAATATTCTATTAGAATTAATACCATCCTATGTTGAGAACTGAAAAAGTGCAGAATGCTTGTGATCTTATTTATCATCTGGGACTGTTCCTCACTCCTTTGAAAGCTGTGGTTAGTGATGTATGTTTCTGTCATTGGCTTTCCATTCCTTGCCAGTCTTATTTCTAAAGAATTTCTTTTAGATAAAATAGAGACCAAGAAGTTTATCTGAAGAGGCCTGGATATAAAACAATTATATCTTTACGTCTCTGCTGGTTACAGCCTGCTCATTCTTTCTTCTACAGATGATTTTTTGAGAGCAAAATAACTCCGAGCATGATCAAAGGCTGGATAACTGCTTTCTTGTTCTTAAATCACAGAGAGTAGCTTTAAGCCAGCCAAAGGGAGCCATAGCAGACTCCCTGTGCTGCTGAGAGAACATTAAAGACCGTTACCAGAAGGCAAAATCAAACTGTGGAACAGTGAGAAGAGAAAAGCAGAACAGAACAAACACTGATAAATGTGGAGAGAGAGCATACTTCACTTTTTTGTTCATTATATTAATGCTGTCAATCAATTAAAGTAACAATTAAGAAATTGTAATTAATCACATTATATTAAGTACAACAAAAAAGCACGTTAAGAGGAATCAAATTCCCACAACAGAACAATGTTTATAATAATGAATCTATGATAAAATCCACTGAAGGGAGGTAGGACAGTGTCACTGTTTTTAGTTCAGTTCTGGTGTCTGACAGTGAGTTTCACAAGGGCATCTTGTTCAGCATTAGTGAAATAAGTGCTATAGCACTAATGATAGCTCACAAGCAATATCCCCCATATTCCTAGGTCTCATAATTGCACAAAAGTGCTAAACTGTTGATAGAGAGTAAATAGCTGCACTAAAATCAGTAAACAATTTGTGGGAGACACCAAAACTGAACTAAAAAGTAGTGATACCGTCCTATCTCACCTTCCACCATAGATGATTGAGCATCTCGAGGAGTAGCTTTTGTGTTTTTTATCAGAATCTCAAAATGGCTTGAATAAAGAATACATTGTCATAGAAAATGTTCAATGTAATGGGTGACACCAAACTTTATAATGGCAGTATAGTTCTCTAGTCAAGTCAAAGGTATTAGAGAACTTCACCACAGCACGGTGGCTTAGTGGTTAGCATGCTCGCCTCTCAGCACTGAGGTCTTGGGTTCAAGTCCCCATCTGCGTGGGTTTCCTCCAGGGTCTCCGGTTTCCTACCACAGTCCAAAAACATGGGGTCAGGTAAATTGGGTACTCTAAATTGTCTGTGTGTGTGTGTGTGTGTGTGTGTGTGTGTGTGTGTGCTCCCAGAAATGGACTGGCACCCTGTCCTGGGCTTAGCTATGATAGTGTAATGCCCTGCCCTGCACCTGGTAAGAGGGTAGGGGACTAACCGAGACACTGATCAGGATTAAGGCGGATGGGATAATGGATGGAGACTTGAATCATCACCCATAATGACTATTCACTGGTCCAAAAATTTGACCAAAAAAGAGGGGGTAAGCTATTCTGGTTTTGGTCTTTTTATTCATAATCATCAGATTATTTTTCTTTGTCTTTTGTGGGTTTTTTTTACTTTACCCATCACTTTGCACTGTCCCTGACTCTAGGAGAGTGAAGACATGCACACACCTCCTCTGCTGCGTGTGATGCAGCCACCGCCTCTTTTTAAACTACCACTGATACACCGTCACTGGGGAGCCAACACACTCGGAGGAAAGCGCAGGATTCCCAGCTCCGAATGGACCAATCAGTAGACACCTGAGCCAGCAGACATTGCAATGTGTGAGTGATATGGAGAGAGAGAGCTCCATCTACCCGCCCAGAGAGAGCACTGCCAATTTTTGCTCTTTTGGGCCCCGGCTATTGATTTGAACTGCGATCCTGTGGTCAAAGTGTCAGCGTCTTAACCTGCTGAGCCACTCAGGGCCCCTACCTTATGCATTACAATGACAGGATGTTGCAGAAGCAGACCCAGAAACTGCAAATGTTTCTATTTTTAATTTTCATTTCATTTTCTTCCACCTTCACCTTCATTAATGTGACACTGAAAATAAAAACTAAAGACCATTAAAGGACAAAAGTAGAATCTGAAATAAGTTTACATTATTACTAATGTTAGATTTCTCTTTGAGGTTTGAACTACACTCTTAAAAAATATGGTTTTTCAAGGGTTCTTTAGTAAAGAAAACGGTTCTATATAGAACCATGAACACTCAAAAAATCCTTCTTGTGGATAAAGGGTTCTTTCTATGGTGAAAGGGTTCTTCAGATTGATGAGAAATGTGCTGTAGGTGGTTCTATACAGAATCTTTTTGAAAGGGGTTCTATATAGCCCCCAAAAGGGCTCTGCTGTAGTTACAATGTCAAGCTTGTAATAATAGAACCCTTTTTGGTACTATAAAGAACCATTATCAAAAGGTTTTTATATATACAACCATCTACAGCACAATCTGAAGAATCCTTTCACCATGCAAAGTGTACATAGTTATATACAGAACCATTTTCTTTACTAAAGAACCCTTGAAGAACCATCTCTTTTAAGAGTGTAGCTTCAGAAATGTATAAACAAGTCTAAGATGGCCAAATTGCATCGTGTAATATTACAATCATTTGAATCTTCTCTGTATTTACAGCCTGTGATTCTCTCTCACAGCTCCTGGGTGGTAAGAAACATTCGTGCTTGTGAATTAGGAAATACTCTTCACACCTGTCCTCCAGAAGTGATTAAGTGGAGCTTTAACTGGACTGAATGAGAATAATATTTCTCAGCCAAGCAAGACCATTTCCTTCTTTATTCTAGCTTTTCAGCTCCCTGCACTACTAATGGCTTGCACAGCTGATGTACAGCCTGTATTTCATGTCATGCCTCCACTGAGTTTATTATCAATCAAGCAATTTTCCCTTTATTTTGACATTTGAATTGATAATCAGGGTTAAAGAAAAAAACCCGCAATTAAGATGGACTTAAGTGAAAAATAAACCATGCCTAGTCTTTTAAACGTTGCAAAAAAGACCAGTGAAAAAATACAAAAACACTCAATTGAAAACAAAAAAAATGGTATTACAAACCTTTAAAAAGAATACTTATAAAAACAGCAGTGCATCGTCATCATACTAAACTGTCAGTGAATTATTGCCAGTTCAGGATGTTACAGCACTACATCACAAATGATAATATCATTAATTAATTCAATATTGTTCATCATTTAATTCACAAAAGTACACGGTCATATATTTTATATCCATTACATATACAGTACAAGTCAAAAGTTTAGACACACCTTCTGGACATTCAGTGTTTTTTCATGATGTAAAAATGTTCTGTAATGTAGATTAATACTAAAGTCATCTAAACTATGAATAAACACATCTGTAATTATTTAGTAAACAAACAAGTTAACAAACCAGAATATGTTTATATTTGACATTCTTCACAGTAGGTACCTCTTGCTTAGATGCAGCTTTCTTGGCATTTTCTCAGTCAGCTTTATGAGGTAGTCACCTGGAATGACTTTCAGTTAACAGCTGTGTCTTGTCAAGAGCTCATGACTTGCATTTCTTGCCTCTTAATGTGTTTGAGACATCAGCTGTGTGTCTACTTTGAAGAATCCAAACTTTTGACTGGTACTGCCTTTTTTTATTTCATGACAACAGTTTGGCTTATAACTAAGAAATCCAGAATCTCCAGTTATTAGAATATTTATTTTGGAGTAAATTACTGTTCAAAAAGTATCAACATTAAAACGGTGTCACTATGTGTAATGAGTATAAAATATAAGAGTTTACTTTTTTTTTTAATTAAAATATGATCACCGATTAACTTTGTCCACAATATTCTAATTTTCTGAGGCTGCACTAGTAGACTGTAATTGACTAATAGTGACAGCCCTGTTTTTACTCAAATTAAAGGGATTGAGAATATATTGCTGCCTAATACACATGCAAGCACGTGGCTCAGGTAAAGACTGCATGTGTGTTTACTTTCTGCTGGTCATTGTGGATCCTATGTAACCTGATTTTCCATAAGCACTTGATCCCCACCATCACTCATATAGGTAACGTGAATCGTACATGTGGAACAGTGCCAAATTGTGTGTGTGTGTGTGTGTGTGTGTGTGTGTGTGTGTGTGTGTGTGTGTGTGTGTGTGTGTGTGTGTGTGTGTGTGTTCGAATTGGTGTGCAGTTGTATTTATCCCTTTGTCAGGATTACAGTTTAGATGGATGGATAGATGGATGGATGGATGGATGGATTGTTCTCCAAAGCGGTAACATAGGAGAAGAATGCAGAACATTATAAGCATGAAAAACAGACAAAAACAAAAGTTCTCATTTAGGTTAATAACGTTAAGGGCCGGGTTAGACACAGTCAATACTGAGGTACAGTATTACACCAGTCAGTGGAGGGTCTCACAAAGACAGTAGTGCCTGTTTGTGTGTGTGTGTGTGTGTGTGTGTGTGTGTGTGTGTGTGTGTGTGTGTGTGTGTGTGTGTGTGTGTGTGAGAGAGAATGCATTGTGGCAGCCTGGTGATAGATCCCTTGCTAACTATAATTGGACTGAATGCTTCATTGATTGACCTTCTGTCATAGCTGACCTTTCCGTTCACCCCCTGAACTCAGATCAGCAGGCAGGAGGTCTAACAGGCGCAATAAAGCTGACAGTGTCGTATGACTACAGCAATCAGGAGAAGTGCTTATCAGATCAAGAGGCCAATCTGAACTGTGAACAACAGGCTGCCCAAACCTGTTTACACACCACAAGTCAGTTAAGCATCTCTCTGTTTAGTGGAGCAGTACAGGTTTAAGCAGACTAGTTGACCACTTTAATGACCACAGAGTAAACGTTTAGAACAGAACTGATAAAGCAAATGAAGCAGTTTGAATTGGGGAATATCCAGGAACAGTGCAAATAGGGGGAAATAATGTAGAATAAGGACACATATCTAGAACAATGTTAATGAGGAAAACAGTTTAGACCGTGGAAAATATGAGAACTTTTTAGAACGTTTTTGAGACGTTTTGTGGGCACTTGGGGCCCCACGTGCAGTGCATGATCCATGTGGGCAGAGCGTCAGGCCCTGACTGAAAGAACATGATAGAACACTGCAAACGAGGAGAACATTTTAGGACAATGTGAATGGGCAAGGATGTTCTAGATTTGTGCAAATGGAAGGAATATATTCAAGAACACTATGAATGGGGAGAACATAGTATTAATTGGAAAAAACATACTAGAATGGTGCACATGAGGAGAACATTTTAGGACAATGTGAATGGGCAAGAATAGTCTAGATCTGTGCAATTAGAGGGAAAATATTCCTGAAACGGGAATTTTAGAATAACGTGAAGATAAGGATATTCTAGATCCATGCCAATGGATTAAACATTAGAGTAAAACAGTACAAATTAGAACATTTTAGTTTAATGTAAATAGTCAAGGCTCTTCTAGATTTGTGCACTTGGAGGGAAAATGTTTTTAACACTTTCAATGAAGCTTGCATTTATAAGTCATTATAAATGTGTTTATAACTCTTTATAACTTGGTAATAATGCTTTATAACCATACTTATAAACTAATAATGCATCACGAGGCTGTAATTATACATTATAACTCAGGGTTTGATGACTTATAAACATGTTATAACATTAATGTTATAAGTCATTATAATGCATTATCAGCAAATAATGTTCTGCACCGTTATAAAGGCCTTATTACAATTATAAAGCATTATGAACATTATGAAAATGTAATTTTTTAAATGATAATAGTCTAGATCAGTGCAACAGGAGGGAACACATTCTAGAAGACTAATTGGAAGAACATTCTAGAACACGTAAATGGTGAGATTATTCAAGATCTCTGCAAATGGGGAGGATATTCTTGAACACTGTGCAGATAAATCTAGAATGGTGTGAATATATACTAGGACTCTGTAGCACAATATGCTTGCAGAAGAACATTACATAGTGAAGATTTTTAGAGCAGCGTGAATGTTCTAGAGTCTTGCTTTAATGTCTGAGGGTGTTGCTATGCTGTGTGTTCTGACCACAAAGTCTGCACCATATATTCATGCACTCAATATTGCATCATGCTGTTGAATATGAAGGCATCATCAAATGTTAATAACGCACTGATAATTAGCCATTTCACATGGATTACATTCCAAAATCCAGAATAATGAAGTAGAACATCCGTCCTGTAGTCTACAAACTTCTGCTTTTAGACAGGACTGAATGGTCCAGCAGTTGTCAGTGTGCTTCTAGGGATATTTCACTCAACAGCCCACAATCAGTTCTGCCTCTGGTTCAGCCTTCAGCAAAACCATTTTTTTCACAACAGTGCAGATTCTGCTTGCTGTCATAGTGGATTTCCAAGCGAATGAGCTGCCAGACTGCAAAGCCTATTACAAACCAGTGGAGTGTTGAGTGCCAATACAGTGCAGTGGTCATATCAGAGCAGATGAAAACACCATCAGCATGTGCAGCACCACCTCTCTGTGTATGTGTGCACATGTAGTGGCCTGTTTTTACATAATTGAGCTCCTCTAACACAGTGTGTGTGTGGGTGTGTGTGTGTGTGTGTGGGTGTGTGTGTGTGTGTGTGTGTGTGTGTGTAGGTGTGTGTGTGTGTGTGTGGAGAACAGCAGCCTACACACGAGTGGGCTCTGACTGACTGACAGCTTCATTTACAGCTGCTGCTATGAGAGTGAATGACAGCGAGTTGGAGACTACCAGTGTGTGTGTGTGTGTGTGTGTGTGTGCGTGTGTGTGTGTGTGTGTGTGTGTGTAGCAGGGGCTTCCACCGCGTGCTTTTTTTTCCTTTCCTCGCTTCTGCTTAACGCAGTGGGACGGTGTGCGCGCGCGCGCACGATCCAATACAGGCGCGCTCCCGTGTCCGCTGCATTCGACGTGCTCAGAATGACAACACGCCCTGATGCATTGAGTACGGATAAGCCTGCTTAACGTTGCTCCTCTTCTTATTCCTCCATATGGACACCCAAGCATTGCTTATCTCCATATGGCCCACAGAAAAGAGCAGCACCCATAAAACCCAACATCTGCCACATAAAGACCCCACACATGGACGTGGGAGCTGGCACAGTCAAGCCTGCTGGATGGCGCCACTGCGCTAAAACTATCCATCATCATCTCGCAACTTTGCGCCAAACTTCATCCCAGGCTGCAGAGCATTCATCCAAAGAGTAACCAGTACAAAGAGACAGCCTTACCTTGATGGCTTTAGTGGACTGACACTTGACTTGAGAGACGGTGGCGGTTTGGTTCATTTTCGAATGGAAACGCAGCAGCAGTGTGCTCCAAAAGCGCGGGTCCAGCAGATGTAATCCACTCCAACAAGCAGAGAGGGATGCAAGCAGCAGAGCAAAGCATCCACGAGCTCTTCTCCAGTGTGTTCTGTGTGGAGCAGTGCGGGGAGTGAGGCGCGAGGACTGAATCACATGCGTAATGTTACTGATCCAGCAGTGGTCGCCTGTGCCTCTGTGCTCGCCCCAGAGTCTCTCTGACTCTCTCTCTCTCTTTCTCTCTCTCTGTCTTTCTCTTTTTCTCTCTGTCTTTCTCTTTCTCTGTGTCTTTCTCTATTTATCTCTCTGTCTGTCTGTGTGTGTGTCTATCTCTATATCTCTGCATCTCTCTCTCTCTCTTTCTCTGTCTTTCTTTGTCACTATCTGTCTGTCTGTCTCTCTTTGTCTGTCTTTCTCTATTTATCTATCTCTCTCTGTCTGTCTGTGTGTGTCTCTCTGTATCTATCTCTCTGTCTGCATCTCTCTCTCTCTCTCTCTCTCTCTCTATTTCTCTTATCTGCGTGTGTGTGTGTGTGTGTGTGTTTCTGTCTCTATCTCTTTGTTTCTTTATCTTTCTCTCTGTCTGTCTCTCTGTGTATCTCTCTCTCTCTCTCTCT